>BLSH010473152.1:68231-78856 GCA_018402905.1 Glandirana rugosa | reverse complement strand
CCAGAGGAACCCCTGAAATATTTTGCTGGTCTCGAGGAACCCTTACTAAAGCCATCTCATCGAGGGGCAATAGGAAAAATGCTCCTTACGTTGATGGTCAGTAGGAGGTTTGAACCCCTTCATTGGTGGTCAGAATGCCATCCTTACAGACAGCTAAAAAGATAATTTGTGTCATGCTGCTGGCTCTACCAAATTGCATTGGTCCTGGAACTATGCAGGCACCATTAACCACCTCCTTACTGGGCACTTAAACCCCCCTCCTGCCCGGACCAATTTTCAGTTTTCAGCGCTGTCGCTCTTTGAATGACAATTGCGCGGTCGTGCGGCGTTGCACCCAAACAAAATTTGCGTCCTTTTTTTTCCACAAATAGAGCTTTCTTTTGTGGGTATTTGATCCCCTCTGCGTCATTTCTGATCGCCGCTATAAACAAAAAAAGAGCGACAATTTTGAAAAAAAAACAATATTTTTTACTTTTTGCTATAATAAATATCCAAAAATAAAAAAACAAATTTATTCATCAGTTTTGGCCGATATTTATTCTTCTACATATTTTTGGTAAAAAAAAAAATCGCAATCGGCGTTTATTGATTGGGTTGCGCAAAAGTTATAGCGCCTACAAACTATGGACATTGATTTATGGCGTTTTTATTATTATTTATTTTTTTTTACTGGTAATGGCGGTGATCTGCGATTTTTATCGGTACTGCAATATCGGGGCGGACATGTCGTACGTTTTTGACACTTTTTTGGGACCAATGACATTTATACAGCGATCAGAAATTTAAATGTCCACTGATTACTGTATAAATGTCATTGGCAGTGAAGGGGTTAACCTGCAGGGGGCAGTGAAGGGGTTAACTATGTTCCCTGGGTGTGTTCTAACTGTGGGGGGGGGCGGGGTTGACAGGGGCATGACAGATCTAACTGATCCCAGTGACAGGGATCAGTAGATCTGTCATGCCCCCCCTCACAGAACGGGGAACCGCCGTGTTTACTTCCGCAGTTCCCCGTTCCTCCTCTCTGAAAGGAGATCGCGGGTCTCCGGCGGACATCGGGTCCGCCCGACCCGCGGGCACGCTCCCGCAGTGTTCGGCGGCACGTGCGCGCTCCGCGCGCGCCCGCGGTAGTGCGCCCAGCACAAGCCAAATGGGAGGACGTCTATAGACGTCCTCCCGGCATTTTAGAGCCACACTGTAGCCGTCAATCGGCTATGGCGCGGATGGGAGGTGGTTAAATAGGATGTCAAACAGCAAAAGCTCAAGGAACCCATAGCAATAGCTGGAGGAACCCTAGGGTTCCATGGAACCCTGGTTGAGAATCACTGATCTAGTCATATCCACATGTACTCACTTAGGCGACAGTACAAACCCCAGTAACTGTGCGTGTCAGACAGGGTACTGCAAGTACTTGATGACCTCATGGAGCTATGGGAGCCACGCAGACGGTGATGTCAACGCCTCCTGGCTATCCTCCAACCACCGTGTGTCCATACCGGGTGTCGCCTTTCCCCCACCAGCATCTTTTCAACCCAGATCTAGAACGTTTCCTAAGTTGAACACTAACCCAAATATGTGGGGTTTTGTTCAACAGACTTCTCAAGAAATTGAAAAAATGACCTTCAGAAACTCTGGTCCTAAGGACCTGTCTGCAGCACAAAGAAATGCAATTACATCCTCACAAAATATCTCCCAAATAACAATCAAACCCTCAGACAAAGGTGGCAACCTTGTGGTCATGAGTGTTAGAACAATATGAACAGATGTATATGAATATTTTGGACAATAGACCAGGGTTTCTCAACTGGGGTTCCGTGGAACCCTAGGGTTCCTCCAGAGGTTGCTAGGGGTTCCTTGAGCAATGGTCAATGTCTACCTCTCAGATAAATTCCCAATGACATCATTGATCGTTTTAGCTATCTGTAAGGGGTAATTCTTCCCAATGACCACAAGTGTAAGGAGCATTCTTCCCATTGACCATCACACTAAGGTATCATGAGTTGTAGATTTTTAATTTTTAGCAGGGGTTCCCCGTGACCGGAGAATTATTTCAAGGGTTCCTCTGTGTTAAAACGGTTGAGAGGCTGCAATAGACAAAGGTATCAAGCAATTTCTAATACGGTTGTTGAGTATTTTTGTAATGAATACGGTACTCTTATTTTAAGGCCTATCATAAGGGCATTATTGATAAGAATACTTGGAACTTTTTGCACAACAAGGAGCCCAAAGTCCCCATATTTTATGCATTGCCCAAGATACATAAATAAATACCACCTGGACCATCAATAATCTCCAGTTGTGGAAATTTAACTGAAAATGCCAGCTGTTTGGTGACAATTATTTACATCCACATGTGACCTCACTAACTTCTTATATCAACGATACTATAGACCTTTTAAGGATCATTGAGGGTTTACACCTTCCAAAAGACACTGGGCTAGTGGCAATTGATATTGAAATCCTATATAATACATTTCCACATACAACTGGCATTAAAGTTATCGAAGATCATTTGAAAGAAAGAGGACAATCAGCCCATGCATACAATGATGTTGTTGTGCTCAAACTTATCCTAACCCATAATGTCTTCATGTTCGGATCCTCCCACTACCTCCAGGTGCAGGGTGTCTCAATGAGAGCACAGTGTGCCCCTTCCTATGCGAACCCTTTCCTGGGGGGGGGGGGGGGGAGAGGGATTTGTTCGCATGTGACGACATTTGCAAGCTCCTTTCACATGTTATATCCTGGCATCGTTCTATCGATGTCTTTCATGTAGTCTGTATAATTTATGGTGGTCCGTAGTTCCCCTGAGGAAGCCAACCTTGGTGAAACATGTTGGGACAATACAATGTTATGACCATCCTTTGTAAAGATGCTCTAATCACTGGATACATGTATACTTTTTAAATGGTGGTTGTTTAATGTGTATAAATAAAATGTATACCTTTTATAACTGTTTATTATTGTTCATGGGCACTGATATAATCCCAAAACCCTCTACAATTTCTACAGATACCAAACATGTCAAGCCTTAAAACTGCAAAAATCTACCATACCCAAAACTGTTCATAGGCGAAGCTTTAAAATTCTGTACAGGTCATCAATTTACAATGAATAAAGCGGTAGTAAACCTAAAACCAAAAATGTAATATTTTGCAGTTTACCAGTCATTAGATGTGGTGGCTGCATTTTCTTTTTTACACATTTTTTAAAATCTTTTGTTTTCGCCAGGTGATTTGGCCAGTAACATGCCTCCTGTATTAGAGCGCCCAAACTCTGGATGAAGGAGCACAGGGGGCACAGCAGGCAGCAACATTGTCAGTCTGGGGGCAGGGCAGTGTTAGACATGTGTGATTCATTTCATCACGGTTCAAAAATTCTGAAGAAATTTTCATTATTCGGAGGTATCCAAATCTCAGAATTATTATGATTTATAATTTATTATTATTTCTTCTTATTATTATTACTACTATATAGGATTCATATAGCACCACCATTTTGTGCAGCGCTTTACAATATAAAAGGGAGACAGTCAGTGGTGGCTAGTGTTTTTTTTTTTGGGAAGGGGCGAACAACCACCCCTCCTGGTCCCACTCAGTCGGTCATCCAGCCCCACACCCTGTCTGGGTTTTGGCCGGGCCGCGCTCCTACGGGTAGTGGGCGTCACCTCCTCTGCATCACTGCAGCTTCCGCCGTGCATCTCCTCCCTCCTCCTCCTAGGTGTCCAATAGGATCATCTGTCCTTTCAGCCAGTCGGGTGACGGGTCTTTGCCACCCCAAATTCAAAGATTTCTCATGTTATTCAAGAACCCATCAATCCTACTCGAGGATTGACAATATCTTCCTAGATCACTTCCATCCTCCTCTTCTACGATTGGCTTCTATTGGGGTTGCCTCCATCTCAGATCATGCGCCTGTATCAATGTGCTTGTCCATTCCCTCTCTTCCGATCCTCACCGACAATTGGAAACTGAAAGATTCCCTTTTGTCAAATTCAGTTGACGTCTCCCTTCTATCAGCCTCTTTGGCTCAATACTTCAATGAGAATAATTCTCCAGATACTACTCCCGCTTTATTGTGGGAAGCCCATAAGGCAACAATGCGGGGCAGACTGATTGAATTGGGTTCTAGAGAGTTTGGACCACAACTTAATGAAGTAACACAATGGGTGGCTGATCTGGATAAAAAAGCACAAACTATCCCTACATAAAGCTCACTTAGAGGCTCTTACACTAGAAAGGGAAAAACTCAAAACCCTCCTCGACTTATGAATGAAAAGAAAATTCCACCAAGTCTCCCAAGCTAGATATGAATGGGGCAATCAACCGGGCAAAGAACTTTCAACACTCATTAAGGGCAAAAAAAAAAACCACCTCCTTCATCTCTAAAATCAAAGCCTCCTCAGGCGAACTAGTTCATACCCCTTCACAAATAGCTAAAACATTTAGGGAGTTTTACAATAACTAATATAATGTTAAAAATGATCTGACCCATCTAACCCCCATTCTTCAGTCCCTGGTCTCTCGATTTATTTGGAGGGACAGACACCCCAGAATAGCAAGATCGACTCTTTTCCGCTCTAAATGTTATGGGGTCTTGCACTCCCTGAACCAGTGACAACCACTTTAACCTACAGGTAAGCCTAGAATAAGGCTTACCTATAGGTGCACTGCATATCTCCCAAACCTGCACGGTTTAGGAGATATGCAGTGTACTAAACGTGCCAACATAATTTCGGCACATGCGCAGTGAAGAAACGGCCTCCGTGCCGTTTCTTCACTGTGATTGTGCCGTGACTGGCGACTCCCACGAGCATGCAGGGGAGTGACGTCATGTGACTCCGGCCAGTCGCAGAGCTGGAGTCGCAGCCCCGGAAGAAACCTTTTTTTGTTTTGTCTCGTTATTTCATAAATATATAGTATATGTATTTGTCGATTGAACCCCTCTAGCTCCCTTATTCTTTCTTCCTTTCCTTCCCTTTTCTCTCTTCTATTCATTTTTCTTTTGTCTACTTTGATGTTCTGTGGACGGTAATTGTTCCCACCTGTGAATGTAAACAAACTTACGGATACGATCTATAAGAATTTGTTCTCTTGTTAAATGTCTGAATGCTTTAATAAACATATATTAAACAAAAAAAGAATCTCCGAATCATAACATAACATAACGAATGAATCTCAATTTTTCTAAATAACTTCCAAAATCGATTTGGAACAACGAATATACAAAACAAATCCAAATAACAATTCATTCTGAAAAGGAATCATTCTAACATAACGAATGTGATGAAACAAAAAAATTAACTGATGAATCTGAAAGGAAACAAACCAATTTTTTTTTTCGCTCACATCTCTAGTGTTAGATGTACCAGCAGACAATGGTGTACCTACAGGGGTCGCAGGGGTTGCAATTGCAAGCCATCCCCATGCTGCTTTGGACCCGTGCGGCCCCCCCCGTACGTCTGGATAGGAGAAGCGGCGGGGTGGCTGCATATAGAGGAACCGATCTCTTTGTTATCCTCCGGCAGCCACTGAATGCCTGCGGGAGGGAGAGGAGGAAAGGCGGGCATTCAGCAGCTGCAGGAGGAAAACGAAGAGATCAGCTCCTCTATATGCAGTAGACATGTGCAATTTGTTTCGATCCGCATCCCTCTTTTGTCAAAATTCAGAATATTCATTAATTCGGAAACGTCTGAATAAGGAAAAACCGTTTCACAAATTTTCCCGAAAACAAATTTTTGAAAAGAACGAAAATTGGAAAAAACGAAAATCCAAAATGCGAAAATCTGAATGAACAAAAATCCGAAATTCGAAAAAACGAAAATCTGAAAATAAGAACGAAAATCCGAAATTTTAAAAGAACGAAAATCCGAAAATAAGAACGAAAATCCGAAATTTTAAAAGAAAGAAAATTTGAAAATAAGAACAAAAATCCGAAATTTTAAAAGAATGAAAATCCGAAATTTTAAAAGAACGAAAAGACGAACGTAAGAACGAAAATACAAAAGTAAGAACGAAAATACAAAAGAATGAAACTCCGTAAATAAGAATGAAAATCCAAGAATTTTAAAGAGCAAAAATACAAAAATAAGAACGGAAATCCGAAATTTTAAAAGAACGAAAATCCGAAAATAAGAACGAAAATCCGAAATTTTAAAAGAAAGAAAATTTGAAAATAAGAACAAAAATCCGAAATTTTAAAAGAATGAAAATCCGAAATTTTAAAAGAACGAAAAGACGAACGTAAGAACGAAAATACAAAAGTAAGAACGAAAATACAAAAGAATGAAACTCCGTAAATAAGAATGAAAATCCAAGAATTTTAAAGAGCAAAAATACAAAAATAAGAACGGAAATCCGAAATTTTAAAAGAACGAAAATCCGAAAATAAGAACGAAAATCCGAAATTTTAAAAGAAAGAAAATTTGAAAATAAGAACAAAAATCCGAAATTTTAAAAGAATGAAAATCCGAAATTTTAAAAGAACGAAAAGACGAACGTAAGAACGAAAATCCAAAAGTAAGAACGAAAATACAAAAGAATGAAACTCCGTAAATAAGAATGAAAATCCAAGAATTTTAAAGAGCAAAAATACAAAAATAAGAACGGAAATCAGAAAATTCGAAAATCCTAAAGAACTAATAACATTCAGATAATTTACATTATAATTAAATTATTAAGTTTAATAGTTTTATTAACCATAACCATTATTGTAGTTTTTTTAAATTATTATTATTTATTATTAAAAATAATAGAAACTATAATAATAGTTATAAACTATTAAATTAGTTAGGTATTGGAATTTCCTTTCAAATTTGGCTGTTAGTGAACGTAATGAATTATTAACCATTATTATAGTTTTTTTTTGTATTATTATTTATTAATAATAAATAATAATAATAACTATAATAATAGTTCTAAACTATTCGGCCCCATACACACGGGCGTATTAAATAAATTAGCTGTAACGTCGGGGCTGACTTCAGGGAAAAATCGGTGTCAAAAATGCGATTTCGTCAGCGTTTTGCATCAGCGTTAATGCGCGTTAGTGAGCGTCGGCGATAATAGGCATTTTGTTTAAAAAAACATTCCTCTGCTATTTTTTAAACTGAAAACGCCGGCCCTAAAAATGTCAGTTAACATCGCTACGGCGTTAATGCGCGTTGGTGAGCATTTTGCCGGCTCAGGGTCAAAAACGCCATAACGCTACAGCCTCAGAACGCGCTGGCCGTGGGTTCTGCTTTCAGCTCACGAACGCCGACGCCATCTACAGCTCAAAAACATTGGCATTTTTATGGGGGCTATTGAACAAAAAACGCTCAAAAATGCATCTGTAAAAAACGTCTGTGTGGATGAGGCCTTAACCACTTGACCACTGGGCACTTAAACCCTCTTAACAACCAGACCAATTTTCAGCTTTCAGCGCTCTCACACTTTGAATGACAATTACTCAGTCATGCAACATTGTACCCATATGAAATTTGCGTCCTTTTTTTCACATAAATAGAGCTTTCTTTTGGTGGTATTTAACCACTTACCTACCGGGCCACTTTTTTACATTTGGTGGTCACAAGCTAAAAACATTTTTTTTTGCTAGAGAATTACTTAGAACCCCCAAACATTATATATATATTTTTTCAAACACCCTAGAGAATAAAATGGCGATCGTTGCAATACTTTTTGTCACACGGTATTTGCGCATCAGTCTTTCAAGCGCGATTTTTTTGGAACAATTTTACTTTTTTGAGTTAAAAAATAAGACAACAATAAAGTTAGCCCAATTTTTTTGCATATTGTGAAAGAGGATGTTACGCCGAGTAAATAGATACCATACATGACATGGTTGAAAATTGCGCGCACTCGCAGAATGGCGACAAAGTCCGGTATTTAAAAAGTTCCATAGGCGACGCTTTAAAAATTTTTAACGGTTACCAGGATAGAGTAACAGAGGAGGTCTTTTGCTAGAATTTTTGCTCACACTCTGGCGATACCTCACACGTGTGGTTTGAACACCGTTTTCATATGTGGGCGCGACTTACGTATGCGTTTTCTTTGCTGCGCGAGCTCGCGGGGACGGTGGCGATTTAAATCTTTTTTTTTTTTTTAATTTTTTATTTATTTATTTTTAGCACTGTTCCTTTAAAAAAAAAAAATCTGATCACTTTTATTGCTATCACAAGGAATGTAAACATCCCTTGTGATAGTAATATATGGTGACAGGTACTCTTTTTGGAGGGCCGGGGGGTCTAAAAGACCCCCCATCCCTCCTTTGCACTTCACAGTATTCAGATCGCCAAAAACGGCGATTCTGAATACTGTCACTTTTTTAAAATTGGCGCCGTTAGCCGCCGTGTAAACCGGAAGTGACGTTGTGACGTCGCTTCCGGAATTTTCCGAAGGAGACCCGATCGGAGCCGATTACGGCTTCTGTCAGGTCTCCTTCCAGCCGGCGGACGCGCTGGATCGTCGCTCCGGTCTCCCGGTGGGACGGGAGGCCGGAGAAGAGCGGCGGAAGGCGGCGGGGGGGTGTCCCCTCCCGCCCCCTGGGGTAACGACCGAGCGGCTCCCGAGCCGGATCGGTCGTTACCCCTGGATAGCCAACCGCCAGCTCTAAAAAATGATACCGGGATATAGCCTGCAGTTGCAGGCTATGTCCCGGTACAGCCGCTCAAACCCGACCGCCGCCTATTTACGGCGCTGGTCGGGAAGTGGTTAATCATCGCTGGGTTTTTTATTTTTTGTGCTATAATTAAAAAAAGACCGAAAATTTTGTTAAAAATATGAATTTTTCTTCGTTTCTGTTATAAAATTTTGCAAATTAGTAATTTTTCTTCATAAATTTTGGCTAAAATGTATAATGCTACCTATCTTTGGTAAAAAAAAAAAAAAATTAGTGTATATTATTTGGTCTTTGTGAAAGTTATAGAGTCTACAAGCTATGGTGCCAGTCACTGAATATTGATCACACCTGATGCACTGACCACCTATCTCATTTCCTGAGACCCTAAGTGCCCGTTCACACAGGGGCGACTTGCAATCCGACTTGAGGCAACTCAAGTCGCCCCAAGTCACTTGACATTTGAAATCCCATTGAAATGAATGGGAGCCGTCTTAATATACACGACTGAAGTCGCTCCGACTTCAAAGCGACTTCTGAAAAGGTTCCTGTACAACTTCTAGGCGACTTCTATCCGACTTGTGCCCATAGGATTCAATAGAAGTCGCCCCCAAGTCGGATACCCCATCTATATGAAAGTGACTTTACAGTTAAAAAGAATAGAATTTATTTTTAGGCAGCCCCCTCCATCCCTTCTCTGATTGGTCAAGGCAAAGTCGCCTGGCAAAAGTCGTGTTGTAAAGTTGCCTGAGGTCCTTGAAGTAGCGCTGGAAGTCGCGCTAAAGTCGCCTAGCGAAGTCGCACAGAAGTCGGGTTGCCCCTATGTGAATGCAGGCTAACAAGCCAGGAAAGTACAAATACCCCCCAAATGACCCCTTCTTGGAAAGTAGACATTCCAAGGTTTTTAGTAAGAGGCATGGTGAATTTTTTGAAGTTGTAATTTTTTCCCACAATTCTTTGCAAAATGAATTTTTTTTTCCCCCCAAAATTGTCATATGTTAACAGGTTATTTCTCACACCCTGCATATGCATACCACAAATTACACCCCAAAATACATTCTACTACTCCTCCCGAGTATGGCGATACCACATGTGTGAGTCTTTTACACAGCCTGGCCACATACAGAGGCCTAACATGCAGGGAGCACCATCAGGCGTTCTAGAAGCATAAATTACACATATAATTTCCTGACTACCTCTTGCATTTTTGAAGGTCCTGGAGCACCAGGCCAATGGAAACGCCCAAAAAATGACCCCATTTTGGAAAGCAAACACCCCAATGTATATTCTAGGAGGCCTAATGAGTCTTTTGAACATGTCATTTTTTCCACAAGTTTTTGGAAAATGTGGAAAGAAAATGAAAACGCATTTTTTTTTTACACAAAGTTGTCCATTTATACAATATTTCTAACACACAGCATGTACCCCGCAAAAATGACACCCCAAAATATATTCTGCTACTGCTCCCGAGTATGGCGATACTACATGTGTGACACTTTTACACAGCCTGACCACATACAGAGGCCCAACATGCAGGGAGCACCGTCAAGTATTCTAGCGGCATACATTTAGAATCTAATTTGACCATCTTTTACACTATTGTGAGGCACTGTGGTGGCATGGATAGGCACTGTAGTGGCACAGATGGGCAGGGTATTGGCACGGATGAGCAGTAGAGTGGCACGGATGGGCACTGTAGTGGCACAGGTGGGTGCACTGTAGTGGCATGGATGGGCAGTGTAGTGGCATGGTTGGGCACTGTAGTGGCATGGATGGGCACTGTAGTGGCACGGATGGGCACTGTAGTGGCATGGATGTGTCACGTGTCAAGAGTAGGCACTGTGTAGGTACGGTGATGTCACGGGTAGGCACGGTGATGTCACGGGTAGGTACGGTGATGTCACGGGTTGGTACGGTGATGTGACGGGTAGGTACGGTGATGTCACGTGGGTGGACACGGTGATGTCACGGGTAGGCACGGTGAGATGACGAGTAGGCACGGTTATGGGACG
>BLSH010473152.1:53113-64200 GCA_018402905.1 Glandirana rugosa | reverse complement strand
ACCAGAAGGAGAATGTGAGGGACCTGAGCAGGAGGGGGGGGGGACCAGAAGGAGAATGTGAGGGACCTAAAAGGGGGGACCAGAAGGAGAATGTGAGGGACCTGAGGAGGGGGGACCAGAAGGAGAATGTGAGGGACCTGAGCAGGGGGGGGGGGACCAGAAGGAGAATGTGAGGGACCTGAGCAGCATGGGGAGGACCAGAAGGAGCAGGGAGGAGGGGACAGACAGCTGACTCAACAGGACAGGAGGGGGTGGTTTGTCAGGCCAGCCGGTATGGGAGAAACCTGTCAAAGTGGGCAGGTCTGGGTGAAGTTCATGGCCACATTTTTGTCCCAGTCCAGCCCCCTGGGTGCAGGCAGGCAGTCAAGTCAGAAAGCGGACCGGTAGGTGAACGGGAAGGCAGGACAGTGAGTGGGCGGGTAAACAAGCAGAGAGATGAAATCACTCTCATCACCTGCCCTGCATCACCACAGTTCCACCCTCACTGTGCAGCCATGGACAGTAGAGAGATTACATCATCTTTCACTGCCCGCCCTCACATGTGCTGAAAAGCTGGTGAGAGAAACCTGTTTTTCTGCTGTCACTGTTGCTGCAGGATAGTGACAATGGGTATCTGGTGGCAGGCAATGGTGACAAGTAACAACCTGTATCTGGTGGCAGACAATGGTGACAAGTAACAACCTGTATCTGGTGGCAGGCAATGTGGAAAGTGACAATCCATATCTGGTTGTAAGTAACATGGCAAGTGGCAAGCTGCATGTGGTGGCAGGCAATGTGGCAAGTGACAAACCGCATCTGGTGACAAGGAATGTGGCAAGTGACCAGCTGCATCTTGTGGCAGATGACGGTGGCACGTGACACATTCAAGGTTCCCACTAATTCTGCATTATGGTGAGTTGAACTATTTAATTTTACATTACAAATTACAATGTAATAATAGAAATGATGCTCTTCAATCATCCTGACAGCATATAAACCATGGTGCCATGATGATTGAAGTGCCAACACCAGCCATTGCCCTGACAAATTGCCCGCAAAAAACCTTATTTTCTGGTAGTGCCCCTCCCGAGACTAGGCTCTGGATCCGCCCCTGACTCCAACTAACACTTGATAATCAGTTATTACATCGGCTTCCTGCACGCAGCTCCAGCCGGGCCTTCCCACTGTACGGGTCACAGTGCCCCTGTGAATGAAACCTTACCACACCCACATCCTTAGTCATTCGGGATATCGTACCCCAACTGAATTACAGTTTACCAACCGCTGTCCACCAACATAATGAGCGACATTGCCTCATGTGGTGAGGGAAGAATAGAGAGGGTGGGTGGGGGAGCAGGTGAAAAGATCCAAAAGGAAGGCCGAAGCCAATGCTGAGGTGAGACCAGATGACAGTCCTGAGGTAACCACCGACCCCGCCCTTGACAGAGGAGAACATATAGGGGAAAGGCTACACTTATTGGTCAATTGTTTTCCCGCCAAAATATGTGTGACCAATCCGGTAGCTCAGCTGACTAAGGTAAATCTTCCCAGAAACAGTCTGGAACACAATGCAGACCCAGTAAAGCCGCCTCACAGAGACATGTACACTGCAGTCACCCAGGGCTACCTTTAACCACTTGTCTACTGGGCACTTTTACCCCCTTCCCACCCAGGCCAATTTTCAGCTTTCAGCGCTGTCACCCTTTGAATGACAATTGCGCGGTCATGCAACGCTGTACCCAAACAAAATTTTTATAATTTTTTTGTCGCACAAATAGAGCTTTCCTTTGGTTATGTTTAATCACTACTGGGATTTTATTTATTTTGCTAAATAAATAAAGACAGAAAATTTTGTAAAAAAAAAAAAAAATATACAAAAAACTTTCAGTTTGTTATAAAATTTTGCAAACAGGTAATTTTTCTCCTTCATTGATGAGGCTACACTGATGGGCACTGATGAGGCTGCACTGATGGGCACTGATGAGGCTACACTGATGGGCACTGATGAGGCTGCACTGATGGGCACTGATGAAGCGGCACTGATGGGCACTTATAAGTCGGCACTAATGGGCGCTTAGGAGGCGGCACTGGTGGGCACTGATGGACACTGATGGGGCGGCACTGATAGGTGACACTGATGAGGAGGCACTGGTAAGCACTGAATGGCAGCACTGGTGGGCACTGATTGGCAGCACTGATGGGCACTGATAAGTGACACTGAGGAGGCACTGGTTGGCAGCACTGGTGGGCACTGTTGGAACTGCAGCACTGTAGAGCACTGTTAGTCACAGAGCATGCCTCCCACGCCCAGCAGCGGGCGCACGGTGGGCATGATCACGGCATACTGTCGTATGACGTGTCCCAGAACTAGCCAACCGCGCTGTAGCCATCAATCAGCCAGTAAGTGCTTAACACTGATTGGACCCTGGGTAAATGTTTTCTTGGGCCCCCCACTCCCATGCAGTTTTGCTTACCCCCCCCCCCCAAACACCCTAAACAAACACACACATAGACTTATCTAAAAAAAAATTGTAATATTGTAAACATAAAAACTGGTCCACACAAACTGGTTACCACTCACTGATTGGTTGCTAGAATTTACTGCACATTATTACTGCTCACTGATTGGTTGCTAGAGGTTACTGCACATCTTTAATGCTCACCCATTGGTTGCTAGAGGTTACTGCACCTTATTACCGCTCACTGATTGGTTGCTAGAAGTTGTTGCACATCATTACTGCTAACTGATTGGTTGCTAGAGATCACAGCAGATCACTACTGTTTACTATCCACACAGGCGAAGGTGCATTTTTCTGCCCCCCCCCCCCACCATCCTCCTGGGCATGGTTGGATTAAATTGAATATTGAACATGGCTTAATACAACACAGATTTTGATTAGAAACTTTGAATAAACCTGAGATTTAGCCAAAATTAAATTCACCAACTATACACACAGTCCCCCTTTTCCCCTTCACACACACTGTCCTTCCTTACACATTGCCCACCCTTTGTATACATGAACCCCTCCATACTGTTCTCCTCTTCACAAATCTCCCCAACCCAGTCCCCTGCACACACTGCCCTTTACAGTACCCCCCTGCAAACATTGGGTGGTAAAGGGTGATAGGAGGGAGGTATTGCGACCTGTTTCCCCTTTTCCAGCCCTGCAGAACATCGCACCTGTCTCCCTTCTCTAAGCTCTGCAGAACATCACACCTTCCTCCCTTCCCCCAGCCCTGCAGAACATCACACCGGTCTCCCTTTTCCCAGCCCTGCAAATCATCACACCCATCTCCCTTCTCCCAGCCCTGCAGAACATCACACCTGTCTCTCTTCTCCCAGCCCTGCAGAACATCACACCTGTTTCCCCTCTCTCAGCCCTTCAGAATATCACACCTGTCTTCAGCCCTGCAGAACATCGCACCTGTCTCCCCTCTCCCTGCCCTGCAGATCATCACACCGGTGTCCCCCTCTCTCAGCCCTGCAGAACAGCTCACCTGTCTCCAGCCCTGCAGAACATCACACCTGTCTCCCCTCTCTCAGCCCTGCAGAACGTCACACCTGTCTCCCTTCTCCCACCCCTGCAGAACATCACACCTGTCTCCCCTCTCCCTGCCCTGCAGATCATCACACCTGTGTCCCCCTTCTCTCAGCCCTGCAGAACAGCTCACCTGTCTCCAGCCCTGCAGGACATCACACGTCTCCCCTCTCTCAGCCCTGCAGAACATCACACCTGTCTCCCCTCTCCTAGCCCTGCAGATCATCACACCTGTCTTCCCTCTCTCAGCCCTGCAGAACATCACACCTGTCTGCCCCCTCTCAGCCCTGCAGAACATCACACTGGTTTCCCCTCCATCAGCCTTGCAGAACATCACCTTTCTCCCCTCTTTCAGCACCGCAGAACGTCACACCTGCTTCCCCTCTCCCAGCCCTGCAAAACATCACACCTGTCTTTCCTCTCTCAGCCCTGCAGAATGTCACACCTGTCTTCCCTCTCTCAGCCCTGCAGAATGTCACACCTGTCTTCCCTCTCTCAGCCCTGCAGAATGTCACACCTGTCTTCCCTCTCTCAGCCCTGCAGAATGTCATACCTGTCTTCCCTCTCCCAGCACTGCAGAACATCACACCTGTCTCCCTCTCTCCCATCCCTGCTGAACATCACATTTGTCTCCCCCCTCCCAGCCCTGCAGTACATCACACCTGTTTCCCCTCCATCAGCCTTGCAGAACATCACCTTTCTCTCCTCTCCCAGCCCTGCAGTACAACACATGAGAGAAGAGATGTTCTGCAGGGCTGTGGGAGGGGAGACACAGCACCGCCAGAAAAATTAAGGAACCTGCCACAGTTCTTACCTTGCTGAAGGCACCCTCATACCATGGAGTTCTCCATACCCGCCCCCACATGGTTGTAAAAGCTCTCCGTCGGGGCTTTATTCTTCAGCAGACCAGCTTCTCCACCCGTAGGACAAGGTAGGAACTGCAGCAAACCACGAGGGAGGAAGAAGTCTGGAGTCTGGAGCAGTGGTGGAGTAACAGGCAGGGCAGAGGCATTGGGCTCTCTTCCACCTTGGCGCAGCCTGACAATGTACAGGCAGAACAGACTCACACCGCATGCTGGCCTTGCTCCTGAAGTCAGCGAGGTCTCAAGGGGCAACTGCTTTGGACCCCACAACAATGACTGGGCCCAGGGCAGCTGTCCCCTTTGCTCCATGTTAAAGACAGCTCTGCAGTCACCATAGTCCTATACTAAGAGTAATTTTTTTTATACAACCAGTGGTTTGAGTGCCAGTTCGCACTATAATCACAGAGAAACAGGCTCCATGCTGTAATTATTTATATCTGTATATCCATTTATGTATTATTTCAGCTGTATGTCACCAATACATAGATTTAACCTCTTGTTTCCCATGTAACTCATAAGAAGAATAGCTTTATTGTCCTCACTCCACAGATTCCATGGATGGCAGAGATTTCTGTGCTGAGATTGTGAAGGCTGTCAAAACCAGCTCTGGGGCAGGCTTTCGATCATGTGACTACTGTGACAGCCAATTACATTGGTCACGTGATTGGCTGGTCCTTCAAGTCCCCTGGGCGCTAAGACCCTGAGAAAAGTAATGGATCAGCCCAGAACTACACGGGAGGAACTTGTGAATGATCTCAAGTAGACATGTGCACTGCCGAAAAATTCGTTTTTGTTTCATTCGTTTTTCTTTTCATTTTTCGGGTCATTCGTTATGATCGAAATTCTTTATTTCAAATAAATTTGTAGCTTCAGAAAAATTTGAATTTCGAAATCTGGAAATTCAAAAATTTGGAAGTTCGAAAAATTCAAAAGAATGAAAATCCTCAAATTTAAAAATCCAAAATAACTATCTAATAATTACTAACTATTAAATTATAGGTATTGGAATTTCCTTTCAAATTTGGCTGTTAGTGAACGTAATGAATGCAAATTTATCTGAAGTTGCAGAGAAGAGGAGGATCCGGGCTGCTCTGTGCAAAACCAACTGCACCGAGGAGGTAAGTATAACATGTTTGTTATTTTAAAAAAAATGCCTTTACAATCACTTTAATCCTATAGAAAATGTATGGAGGGAGCTGAATCTTCAAGTTGCCAAGTGACAGCCAAGATACCTTAAGGATTTCGAAAAGATCTGTAAAGAAGAATGGACCAAAATCCCTCCTGAGATGTGTGCAAACCTGGTCACCAACTACAAGAAACGTCTGACCTCTGTTCTTGCCAACAAGGGTTTCACCACCAAGTACTAAGTCATGTTTTTCTTGGGGATCAAATACTTATTTTACTCACTGAACTGTAACTCCATTTATAACATTTGTATTGTGTGTTTTTTCTGGATGTTCTGTCTCTATCATTTAAAAGACACCTATCATAAAAATTATAGACCAGGGATAGGCAACCTTAAAGAGGTGGAGATCTACCTGAACAATATGGGAGAAGTCAAAGATCACCGGGCACAGTGTCGCCTCCTCACACCTGATTTAAACCTCTAACTGCTGTTCTATTGTGTCGCAATCACGCGCATTGCACAGCAATCATGGGTTCAAATCGGGTGGTGAGGAGGCAACATATCGCCTCCTCACCACCTGTCATACACACTGTGATCACTTTTTTGACAGGAGCAGCTCCACTTGTGAATGAGCCGCTTTCAGAAAGTGCACCAAACCTGCAGGATATAATAGAAGTCTATGGCTAAACGCAGCAAACCCTGCAGGAAAGCTGCAAGTACACTGCTCTGCACCAATGGGGTGGGTAAACCACAGCACAACAGTATGAAAGCAGCTCTATACTATTATGCCCAGTGTATTACTTTGCACAGACCTGAAGATCTCCTCTTTCCTGCTGATGGATCCACTCTGGAGACCTCTACCTGGGATAAGAGGTGGAGTGCAGTTGGTATCACTCCACATGGGACAGGAGCTGGCACTACAGAGGAGGCATCAGCTTATGGGGCTCTTGCTCCCTTCTATAGCTCCAACTTTACAAGTAGTTCCTCTGCATTGCACTCAGTTTGAGGTTTTTGAAATGGTGGGTGAGCAAGCCCAGACCATGATCTACCAGTCACCTGCCCGCGATCTAAAGGTTGCTGACCCCCATTATAGACCCTTCATTTCTTTGTAAGGGAGCAAACTTACAAAATCTGGAGGTGATCAAATAATTATTTTCCCCACTGTAAGTGTTAGTACCCAGTTATATTATGTACATTTATTAAATAATCCAGGTCTTTTTTTAAAGCAAGCTACTGGCCCGAACCAGCTCTTGAGGGAGTCTATTCCACATTTTCACAGCTCTTACTGTGAAGAAACCTTTCTGTATTTGAAGATTAAATCTCTTTTCCTCCAGACGTAAAGAGTGCTGCCCCTTGTCCTTTGTGATGACCATAAAGTGAATAACAACACCAAGTTCACTATATGGACCCCATATGTATTTATATAGGTTGACTCAAACCAACCAGGATAGTGGACTTAGAGGAATATATTAACCTTTTATAATAAGGGCAACCAGTAAGAGACTTTTCTTATTATTATGTTTTCAATTTTATTTTATTTATGTTTCAAGCCAGTAGAGCTACTAAGCAAATGACTGAAAGACCACAGACTCTCCTCTGGCAAATAAATACTTAATTCTCTCCATCATGGAATTTGTACTTTTTTTTAGCTTTTATAATAAAATATTTGAATCAGAAAATCAGAGACACTTTACAGGCAGATAGTTTTAAACACTTCAATATCGGGCCCTTTCACCCCCTTCCTGCCCAGGCCAATTTTCAGTTTCCAGCGCTGTCACACTGACAATTATGCAGTCATGCAGCGCTGTGCCCATATGAAAGTTTTATCATTTTTTTGAGACGGATAGTTTTCTTTCGGTGGTATTTAATCACCACTGGGTTTTTTTTATTTCTTGCTTTATAAATGAAAAAAGTCTGAACATTTTGAAAAAAAATAATCTATGCTTTCTTAGTTTCTGTTATAAAGTTTTGCAAATAATTTTTTTTTTTTTTTTATAAATTTAGGCCAAAATGTATGGGTAAAAATAACCCAAATCAGTGCATATTATGTAGTCTGTGTGAACGTTTTAGAGTCTACAAATTGTGGTATATACTGTATATCTGAAAATTGATCAATCCTGATGTATCGACGGCCAATCTAATTTTTTGATACCGTAAAATGCCAGGACAGTGCAAATATCCCCCAAATTACCTCTTTTTAGAAAGTAAACACCCCAACGTATTTCAAATAGTAGTAAACTCCCATACATGATTTTTACCTATAATAAGACTTACCTATAGGTACTGTAAATATCTCCTAAGGCTCCATTTACACGGGACGCTGTTTCTACCTCCCCTGAATGTTTCATCTTGACAGCTAGAAACCGTCGTCTAACACGCCCATTTTGCTGCGTCTTGCATGCTGTGTTTAGCCGCGTTTTGCCGTGTTCGTGTCTAGAAGCGTTTTTAACCACTAGAGATCCGCGATATAGACGAAAGACGTCTACAGTGCGGATCTGAATATCCGGGTGGACGTCCATGGACGTCCGCCCCTTTACACGCCCCCTGCGCGCTCTGACAGGCGGCGGCAGCGCGCGGGGCCGCCACACGCTGCGTGGGCGTGCCCGCGGGTCGGGCGGACTCGATGTCTGCTCCTGACCCGCGATCACCGGCAAAGCTGTAGAACGGGGAACCGCCAATGTAAACATGGCGGTTCCCCGTTCTGTGACAGGGGGACAAGCAGATCTACTGATCCCTGTCACTGGGATCAGTTAGATCTGTTATGTCCCGGCCAACCCCGCCCCCCCACAGTTAGAACACACCCAGGGAACATTGTTAACCCCTTCACTGCCCCCTGCAGGTTAACCCCTTCACTGCCAATGACATTTATACAGTAATCAGCGGACATTTAAATTTCTGATCGCTGTATAAATGTCATTGGTCCCAAAAATGTGTCAAAAATGTCCGACATTTCCCCTCCAATATCAAAGTCCCGATAAAAATCGCAGATCGCCGCCATTACTAGTAAAAAAAAAAAAAAAAATTAAAAACGCCATAAATCAATGTCCATAGTTTGTAGACGCGATAACTTTTGCGCAAACCAATCAATAAACGCCGATTGCGATTTTTTTTACCAAAAATATGTAGAAGAATATAAATCGGCCAAAACTGATGAATAATTTTTTTTTTTTTTTGGGATATTTATTAGAGCAAAAAGTAAAAAATATTGTTCTTTTTTCAAAATTGTCGCTCTTGGTTTTGTTTATAGCGCAAAAAATAAAAACCGCAGAGGGGATCAAATACCACCAAAAGAAAGCTCTATTTGTGGGGAAAAAAGGACAACAATTTTATTTGGGTACAACGTCGCACGACCACGCAATTGTGATTCAAAATGCGACAGCGCTGAACCTGAATATTGGTCTGGGCAGGAGGGGGGTTTAAGTGCCCAGTAAGGAAGTGGTTAAAAAAAAATATATATATTCTTTTAAAAAACGGAAACGCCTGTAAATGAAAAGCTCCTAGATGCGAGTTACCATGTTTAGGCGCGTTTACAAGCTGTTTGGCGTTTCAAATGCCTCTGAACTGGCGTCAAAACCCATTTTTTTGCGTTCCAAAAAAAGCCTCTAAATTCAACTGCCTGGAAACGACCTTAATCGACCCTTTGTAAATGTACTGATAAGGTAACATAGAGGGAAGTTCAGGGGCAGCTGAAAAAAAGCCCAAATACCTCTAAACGTCCGTTTACCAGCAGCAGTGTAAATGAGGCCCAAACGTGAGTGGTTTAGGAGATATTTACTTTAGATTCAGCCGGTGACGTCACCGGTGCATGCGCACTGAAGGAGCGGCATACCTGTGCCATAAACAGTGGCTCCTACAGGGATGACATCATTGCAGCCCTGGCCACTCATACAGCCAGAACGGAACACCGGGTGAAGATGGAAGCACCTTCAGTGGCGATAGTGCGCCGCTGGAGGGCTTCGTTCTAAGGCAAATTTTACATAATCTGCTAGTATGAGATGCATACTAGCACATCATGACATTGCCTTGCATTTTTTTCTGTTTTACTTTTCTTAAAAGCCAGTGGTTTACTACCGCTCTCAAGAGGTTGTTAACCTCCAAAAAAAAAAAACCCTGCAAGACAAAGGCATAATGAGCTAGTATGCATCGCATACTAGCTCATTATGAAATACCTTAGAATGATGCCCTGATTCATCCCCGGCATGCTGAGTACACGGCTGAGATCTTCCACCTCAGTTACTTCCGGGTTCCAGGCTCCAGCGCTGTGATTGGCCAGAGCCGCAATGATGTCACTCCCACGCAGCCGGAGCCACCAGTCATGGCGCGGGCTCTGAAGAAACGGCACCAACTGTGCGTTTCATATGCGTGCATGCGCTGATGACGCCGGAAGCAACGTGAATATCTCCAAAACTGTGCAGGTTTAGGAGATATTTACAGTACCTACAGGTGAGCCTTATTATAGGCTTACCTGTAGGTACAAGTGGTGTAACAGAGTTTACAAACACTTTAATAAGAGGTATGGTAAGTTTTTTGTCACAATTTTTTAGAAAATGAAGAAAATAACATTTTTTTTCCCACAATCGATTTATATTTTTATTTTTTACATACTGCCACCAAAGCAGTGTGGCAGTGATCAGGTACACTGACTGGTCACAGTATTATATAAAAAAATATATATTTATCTTTTAACATTTTTTTTAATAGTTTTTTTTTTAATGCATTTCTTTACATATTGTCACCAGAACAGTACAGTGTATATTGACGCTCATAGGCGTGCGCAGCCTAACGCATTAGGCCTCTTGCACACAATACTCCTGTTTGAGCATCTACTATTTCAGACTCTTTTTTTGTATGTACTTGCGCGTATTTTTCACGCATATGCGCTCGCGCAAATTTAGTGCACATTTGTGCGCAATCATGCGTATTTGCCCGCATGAGGCATAAAGTACTGTCCATAAAAATGCAGATTTTTCTATTTTGTTTTTTACTGAAGGATGCAAGGCACTTGTTTACTCGTCTGTGTGCATAGGCACATTACCATGAATGGACTGTATTTTAGCTCAGTAAAAAAAAAGCTGTACTGAACTTTTTCAAGCTGCAGTGTGCAAGAGACCTAAGCATACCTCCCAAATTGTTGAGATGGGAACCAGGGACACCTATTAGCAAAAGTATGTGGGCATAGGACACACCCTCCCTACCACGCCCTCTTAAAGTAGAATTATACAAAAGATTATTGGTTAAACCCAGGAGTGCATTTTTACCACTACTATTCCTTTATACTGACTTTTGGCATTTACAAATGCAGCAATTTAGAATTTAGATGAAAGGTTTAGCACTGGGAAACACTTTTTGAAAGATAAAAAGTGCATTGTATGTACAATTATATAGATCAGACCCAAATGAGGGACAAATGAGGAGGAAAGAGGGACAGAGGGGCTTTGTTCTGAATCAGGGACAGTTGGGAGCTATGCCTTAGGGTGTGCAAAGTTCAAACACATACATGCGTGTATACATATATATATACACACACAGGGTGGGCCATTTATATGGATACACCTTAATAAAATGTTCTTCCTGTTTGTG
>BLSH010473152.1:30762-44122 GCA_018402905.1 Glandirana rugosa | reverse complement strand
GTATAAGAGACAGGAACACACCCAGGGAACATTTGTTAACCCCTTCACTGCCCCCTGCTGGTTAACCCCTTTACTGCCAATGACATTTACACAGTAATCAATGGACATTTAAATTTCTGATCGCTGAATAAATGTCATTGGTCCCAAAAATGTGTAAAAAATGTCCGACATGTCCGCCCCAATATCGCAGTCCCGATAAAAATCGCAGATCGCCGCCATTACTAGTAAAAAAAAAAAAATAATAAAAACGCCATAAATCAATTCCCAGCTTGTAGACGCGATAACTTTTGCGCAAACCAATCAATATACGCCGATTGCGATGTTCTTTTTTTTACCAAAATTATGTAGAAGAATATACATCGGCCAAAACTGATGAATATTTTTTTTAATGGATTTGTACTTTAGCAAAAAGTAAAAAATATTGTTCTTTTTTGCAAAATTGTCGCTCATTTTTTGTTTATAGCGGCGATCAGAAATGACGCAGAGGGGATCAAATACCACCAAAAGAAAGCTCTATTTGTGGGAAAAAAAGGACGCAAATTTTATTTGGGTACAACGTCGCACGACCGCGCAATTGTCATTCAAAATGCGACAGCGCTGAAAGCCAAAAATTGGTCTGGGCAGGAGGGGGGTTTAAGTGCCCGGTAAGGAAGGGGTTAAAGAAAATATTTAACTGAAAAGAGGAAGACTGGAGTTAGAACCCTTTAAAAATATATACCATGGTAAATTAAAATTTCACATTCAACCAATCAAGGTTGGTGTTTGTGTTTTACAATATGGTGGAAGAAGAACTTTGGTGCATTTATAAATACACCATACTGAATGATATTTATTTCACATTACAGAATAAAACCTAGATATTTGGGACTTTAAAGGTGCCTTCCCACATTGAAGACAATTTATTTATTAATTTATTCACAATGACTTAAAAAAATATCATTAAAGTAGAACTATAGACAGAACTTTTTTTTTTTTTTGAAAGAGTAAGGGAGGGTTAAAACCCCTATGAATTTTTTTTTTCCCCATCTGTGTCGGTTTACCTTCACTTCCTGTCCCATAGTCAAAACAGGAAGTGAGAGGAAATCCTTGCAAATTAACCACTTCCTGTCCACCATATAGCAAAATGACAGCTGGGAAGTGGCTTCATTATCCTGACTGGGCATCATATGACATCCAGCAGGATAAGTCACAATCGAGTGCCCGCAGGGGTGTGCAGTGTGGCGATCACTGGCGTGGTGTATCACTCTGACACACCGCATCTCCCATCGAGGTAAAGAGCCTCTGACGGAGGCTCCTTACCACATGATCAGATGTGTCCAATCACAGCTGATCACAGTGTAAAGAGGAAAAGCCGTGTATCAGCTTTTCCTCTACTCGCCCTGACAGACGCGAGTAGAGGAGAGCTGATCGACTGCTCTCCTGACTGATTGATTATCAGTGCAGCCCCTCCAAGGATGTCCACCTAGGACCACCAGGGATGCCCACCCATGGCCAGCAGGGATGCCCACCCATGATCACCAAGTAAGCCCACTAGAGCCCACCAGGGATGGCAATCATTGCCCATTAGGGATGGCACTCTGTGCCCATCAGTGATGCCTGCCAGTGCCTCTGATAAGTGCTGCCTATCAGTGCTATCAATGCCGCCCATCAGTGCCCACCAGTGCCACCTATAGGTGCCCTCCAGTGCCACCTATGAGTGCCCATCAGTGCCATCTATGAGTGCCCATCAGTGCCACCTTTGAGTGCCCATCAGTGCTGTATATCAGTGCCACTATCAGTGCCCATCAGTGTTGCTTATCAGTGCAGATCAGTTCTGCATATAAGTGCCTCATCATCAGTGCCACCTCATCAGTGCCAATCAGTACTGCCTCATCAGTGCCCTTCAGTGCAGCCTCATCAGTGCCCACCAGTGAAGGAGAAAACATACTTATTTACAAAGTTTTGTAACAGAAATGAAGGAAAACTTTTTTTTTCTCTGTTTTGCTTTGTGAAGCTGAAACCTCTGCGTGGGCAACTTTGTGTTGGACTTTGATTTTCCTTTTACTAAAAGTGGGCTGCCATGCCCCAAAATACAGGACTGGCACAATTAACAGAAAAACAGAAATACCGGGGACTCCAGACTGAGGCAAGGAGGTTGAGTAGTTGTTTGATAATTGGTGTTACTTACGCTTATCGGCCACTTTATTAGGTACACCTTGCTAGTAGCAGGTTGGACCCCCTTTTCCCTTCAGAACTGCCTTCATTGTTCATGGCATAGATTCTACAAAGTGCTGGAAACATTCCTCAGATTTTGGTCCATAGTGACATGATAGCATCACGCAGTTGCTGTAGATTTGTCAGCTGCAATTTCATGATGCGAATCTCCCATTCCACCACATCCCAAAGGTGCTCTATTGGATGACATGTGGGGAGTGTGGAGGCCATTGGAGTGCAGGGACCTCATTGTCCAGTGGTGAGATGATTGGAGCTGTGTGACATGGTGCATTATCCTGCTGGAAGGAGCCATCAGAAGATGGGGACAGTGTAGTCATAAAGGGATGGACATGGTCAGCAACAATACTCAGGTAGGCCGTGGTGCTTAAATGATGATAAGGGGCCCAAAGTGTGCCAAGAAAATACCCCCCACACCATTACACCACAACCACCAACTTGAACCGGTGATACAAGGCAGGATGGATCCATGCTTTCATGTTGTTTACTCCAATTCTGGCCCTACCATCTGAGGCCTCATACACACGGACGTTTCTTAAAAAATAAACAAAACGTTGGGCCCGATGTCAAGGAAAAAAAAATCTGCATTTTTCGACGTTATGCATTGGCGTTAGTGAGCGTTAGCGAGTGTCGGCGTCAATAGGCGTTTGTTTAAAAAAATTCATCCCTCTGCTATGTTTCAACCTAAAAACGTTGGTGTCAAAAAACGCCGGTTAACGCCGGTACGGCGTAGTTAGCGTTAGTGAGCGTTTTGCGGCGTCGGCGTCAAAAAACGCCAAAACGTTACAGCCTCAGAATGCGCTGGCCGTGGGTTCTAGTTTCAGCTCAGTAACGCCGACGCCATCTACAGCTCAAAAATGTCAGCGTTTTTATAGGGCCATTGACTAATATGGAGAGCTGCAAAAAACGCCAGAAAACGGCAGCGTCAAAAACCGTCCGTGTGTATGAGGCCTGAATGTCGCAACTGAAATCAAGACTCAGACCAGGCAACATTTTCCCAATCTGCTATTGTTTAATTTTAGTGAGCCTGTGCCAATTGTACCTTCATTTTCCTGTTCTTAGCTGACAGGAGTGGCACCCAGTGTGGTCTTCTGCTGCTGTAGCCCATCTGCTTCAAGGTTTGAAGTGTGTGTCCAGAGATGGTATTCTGCACACCTTGGGTGTAACACGTGGTTATTTGAGTTACCGTTGCCTTTCTATCAAATGGAATCAAATGGAACCAGCCTGCCAATTCTCCTCTGACATCAACAAGGCATTTCCGTCCACACAACTGCGGCTCACTGGATATTTTCTCTTTTTCGAACCATCCTCTGTAAACCCGAGAGATAGCTGTGCATGAAAATCCCAGCAGATCAGTAGTTTTGGAAATGCCCGACTGGCACCAACAACCATGCCACGTTCAAAGTCACTGAAATCCCCTTTCTGATGCTGGGTTTGAACTTCAGCAAGTCGTCTTCATCACATCTAGATGCGTAAATACGTTGAGTTGCTGCCATGTGATTGGCTGATTAGCAATTTGTGTTACCAAACAATTGAACAGGTGTACCTAATAAAGTGGCCGGTGTGTGTATATTGACTTTTTAGAAGCAGGAGATGAATTTTTATAACTAGCAAAGAAAAAAAATCTGTCTGTCTCCTAGCACTCTCCAGCCCTAGTATGGATATCTGTTGAACACGAGCTCAGTCGCTTACCTGAATTACTGCATTGTTCATAGATACCAGCTGTTTTGGTTACATGCTCTAATAATAGCCTCACTCATTTTTAGGCTCTCTTCCATATCATGGCTCTTTCAAGCAAGCATTGTAGCTGATTCTTCATTGGCACAACTTGACTTCATTTCCAGCTTGATTGTACCTAGGAGATAAAGGGGAGCATGCCACAGTATTAACCACTTGCTGACCAGCCGCTGTCCTTATACTGCGGCAGGGTGGCTCGTTCCTGCGAATCTCTGTAGCTGTACGTCGGTGCGGGAACGGGCATTTGTGGGTGTTCGCGCTCCCACTGGCCAGCGGGGTAGGCAATCAGCGGGTGGGGCGGACTCAATAGCCACCCGCGATCATTCCCCGCAGTGACAGAACGGGGATCTGACTAAGTAAACAAGGCAGATCTCCGTTCTGGCAGGGGAGATCACACAGATGCTGTCTTTCTGCTATGCAGAAACTGTGTGTTTCCCCAGGGAGCTCATCCCCCATACAGTTAAAACACACAGCGTGGGAACACATTTAAGCCCTTGATCACCCCTGATGTTAACCCCTTCCCTGCCAGTGTCATTAGTACAGTGACAGTGCATATTTTAAGCACTGATTACTGTAAAAAGTGTCAAAAATGTCAGTTAGGTGTCCGATCTGTCCGCCGCAATGTCGCAGTCCTGCTAAAAATCGCAGATCGCCGCTATTACTAGTAAAAAGATAAATAAATAATAAAAATGTCATAAATCTATTCCCTATGTTGTAGCTGCTATAACTTTTGCGCAAACCAATCAATATACACTTATTGCGATTTTTTTTTTTTTTTACCAAAAATATGTAGAAGGATATATATTGGACTAAACTGAGGAAGAAATTCTTTTTTTTACATTTTTTTGGGGGATATTTATTATAGCAAAAAGTAAAAAATATTGTTTTTTTTCTAAAATTGACACTTTTTTTGTTTATAGCGCAAAAAATAAAAACCACAGAGGTGATCAAATTCCACCAAAAGAAAGCTCTATTTGTGGGAAAAAAAAGCACATCAATTTTATTTTGGTACAACGTCGCACGACCGCTCAATTGTCAGTTAAAGCGACGCAGTGCCGTATCACAAAAAATGGCCTGGTCATTATGGGGGTAAATCCCTCTGGTCCTTAAGTGGTTAAGGGCTCTACTGGACCCTAAAGAGACCCTGTCCCCAGACCATTATTTACACCTTACCATTTCAATTTCATGAGATTATATGTCCGTTTGGGCTCATTTACACTTGCTTCAACTTCAACACACATTAAAGGCGCCTGCTGCTTCAACAAGCTTTTTTGGTGTGTTTTTGATACTTTGGTGATGTTTTTTTGAAGCTTTAGGGCTCATTTACACTCGCTTTGACTTCAACACACATTAAAGCGCCTACCATTTCAACATGCTTTTTCAATGTGTTTTTGATGCTTTTGCTATGCTTCAGTGGTGCTTTGATGATGCTTTTATGAAGCTTGGCAGATGCCCTGTGACCGCTTTCACACCAAGGCGTTTTTCAGGCGTTTTTGCGCTAAAAATAGCGACTAAAAAGCGCCTGAAAACTCCCCCCAATACACCCCAGTGTAAAAGCCAGAGTGCTTTCACACTGGGGCGGTGCGCTTGCGGGACGGTAAAAAAAGTCCTGCAAGTCGCATCCTTGCAGTGGTGTGGGAGCGGTGTATATACCACTCCTATACTGCCTCTGCCCATTGAAAACAATGGGCCAGTGCCCCCGAATCGCTGAACATCGCTTCGGGAGCACCGCAAACCAGCACTTTTAACTCCTGTTTAACCCCTTATGGGGGGGTAAAAGCGCACCGCCGCCGCCCAAATAGCAGCGGTAAAGCGATGCAAATTAGCAGTGTTTTCAGCGCTAGCGCACGGGCAGCCCCGGTGTGAAAGGAGCCTGTGTGTGTGTTGATATCTCATACCTGCAATGCCTGCAACCACAGGGTATATACCGATCAGTGGGTAATTGACTACTGCTGGCGCTTACCCTGGCTCTCCACCAAAGAATGCAATAGAGAAAAGAAAAATGGTAGCACACCACAGTGAAGTCAAAATCTTGAAGGTTTGTTCTTGTTGCCAAGCCAGACAGATACACAGGGACACTGTGGGGTTGATTTTCTAAAACCAGAGAGGGCAAAATCTGGTGCAGCTGTGCATGGTAGCCAATCAGCTTCTAACCTCAGCTTGTTCAATTAAGCTTTGACAATAAAACCTTGAAGCTGATTGGCTTTTATGCAGAGCTGCACCAGATTTTGCACTCTCCAGTTTTAGTACATCAACCCCTATGTATCTGTCTGGCTTGGCAACAAAAACAAACCTTCAAGATTTTGACTTCACTGTGGTGTGCTACCATTTTTCTTTTCTCTATTGCAATACCTCAAAAACAAAGCTAAAGCTGAATGAAGCCTCTCAAAAGCTGTAGGTGCTTCAAGCGAGCTTTGTCATAGACTTATATTCAGGGTTCAGCGCAGTGGCGGCATTCAGGACGGCTGGTGACACATGTATTGAATTCAAGACATCTCGCCTTTCTCTCCCATTTGGGGTGGGTCCGGTTGCGGTACCCTGGCGTGGTGTCCCCTTTGGGGTGGCCCAAGTACGGACATTTGAGATAATTTATCGATTGCCTGTATGCCTTACGGATCATCGTCCTTCATTTTATGCACTAGCCATCTGCCTATTCTACTGCTCAAGCACACTATTTGTATATACTCCATTGGCTTAGTCCCTGTTCTACCTCCACTATCCCGATACGTTGCCAGCCACTGCTTTGCAACTGGCTTTGCTGTGTCATGCATTGGTCTCCTGATCCAGGAAATATCCCTATTTAGGTTGATATAGATGTCTCTTAATTTCTTCATCAAATACACAATGTATCCTGCTATTTTGGATGATTGTTTTTAAATATTGACCACTTACCCCTGAGGAAGATATCTACTGGTAAACATCGAAACGCGTTGGGTCTTCTTCTGCCCGCTCTTGTGTGGCAGATCAGTGGTCCTTTTATCTTTATTGTTTATTGTCTCATGTATGTACAAGGGACACTGTTGTGGTGTTCTCATGGTACAATGCATATGTGTCCAATGTATGATCACTTCGCTTGATTATTTTTAATCGTACCAATAAATGAACATTACGTTTTATGTATCCACACCTTCTTTTTCTTGTTGAGTTGGTCTTTCCGGTTAAAGTCCCATTTAGGGTTTTTTTCTCTTGTTTCTACTCAATTACCTGGGATGGGGATAAACTAACTGCAATCCTTGGATGTCAAAATAGATATTGGACTGCCCAAGAAATAGAACCTTCATTCAAAGTGTAAAAAGGACTGTAATCTAACCATTTTATTTAGTGACAAGGGCTTTGCTTGGCGATCAGAGAGCTTTAAGCAAGCGCGTCCAAACTATTGTTTTGAATCAAGTGTAAACAAGCCCTTTAGCATATTTTATGCATGTCCACTGTATATTATATATTATTTCCTTGTGTAGACATCCAAAAACCCTAAGGCTGCTGATGGGTGCTGCCATCTTGGATGAGGTATTAGCAGCCCCAGCAGACACAGAGCAGCCCCTTAGATGACACTCTATAATATTCCCCTACGTGCCTTCCCTGGCTAAAGTGGAACTTTACCCATAACAACTTGATAAAACATAATGTTCTTTAGCAAGAAACATTGATTCCACGTTAATGATTATGCTACTATAAATTCGTCTGTGCTGTAAATTGCCTGCAGCATTGCTCCTGTTTCTTCTTGCCAGTGGCTGCAATTTTGTTGAAGGCCAGAGCCCCCCCCCCCCGAGCAGCAGTAAATCTTTATGCTGTCAGCAGTTTGGCCTCTAGTGGCTCTGATTTTTGGCACAGTGCTGAGAATAGAGGACAACTGAGCATGTGCAGACTAGGGTGGGACAGTGTATTACTGAATTGTAAACAGTATTGCCACTTATTTTTAAAGTGGATGTAAACCCATTTTTTCTGTTTTACTGATGCTTCTACCTCATACAGGAGAGGGTATTATGTCATCTGTGCCCAGTCTTGCCACGAAGAGTTAATCCAGCTCTGAGCAATGCTCTTATTTTTTTTCAGTAAGAGAATGACCTGACTAAGGGAGAAAAAGGAGACGTTTCATCCCGTGCTGTGTTGAATGACACGTCATTTTCTTATCTCCTGCACTGAGCATACAGAGCTTCACACTTCCCCCTCCCATCTCCTCCAGCTCTCATTATAGAGCTGAATGGGAAGTCTTGTGACATCACAACTCCACCCACCAAGCTCCAGCCAAGAGAGACACCCACAGATTCCAGTGTTTTGCAAGGCTGCTACCGCTGAAACGGGTGACATTTGCAAAGTAGGGATAGATGCAGGGGGCTTACATGTATATATACATTAATACTGTGCCATTAGTTTATACTGGGTGAGTGGTGGGTTTACATCCACTTTAATGTTTTAAATACAGTAGCTACATAGAAGTGAGGGGGTATGGTTGTAGGGGCATGGGCCATCATCCCTAATAGAACTATGCAAGAAACATCCCCCAATATATGGGATTATAGCAGCCCAAAATGGAAAGGTAAAGTCATGTGTAGACAAAAAGTGTATATATAAGAAGTATAACAAATGTATTAATACATTTTAAAAACTGACATACAACAAGAAAATGCTGGTGTGCAATAAAAAAGGCCATAGGTAAACAACAAAGATGCGTATATTAGCATGATGGTATAAGCATATTACAGCTGAGCAACAACTGCTGCGAATCGTAAGATCCCAACGTGTTTCGCAATAAAGATTCCTTCTTCAGGGAGTTGACAAACAGAGATATGTAATAAAATACATCCTCAAAAAAGGTGTTAATATATATTGTACATCTTTGTAATTTTTCATTGCGGTATATACACACACTGTACACTTACATGTCCTAAGGTGGTACAAAGCGTAATTACACCAGTCAACATAGATTTCAAAAGCCAAATGTTTCATCCATCACCCCACCAGGGGAGCTTGTATGCTGCCACCGAGATCCAGATGAAAAGAGGCCAAATACAAGAACCGATATAGGTTCGCAACAAGCCTGTGTGGCAAGGAAATAAGACAAAAACTAATATGGTATAAAGACATACCATTTATTTTGTGTCCAGTTCATAGATGTTTGTATTATATTTTGTTATAGATCAGCCTTTCTCAAGCTTTTCAACATGGAGGAACCCTTGAAATAGCTTTCAGGTCTCAGGAACCCCTGATAAAATGTACTATATCTACAACTCATGATGCATTAGTGCAGCCTCTCTCAACCTTTTCAACACTGAGGAACCCTTTAAATAGTTCTCCAGTTCTCGGGGAACCCCTTCTATAAATTAAAAATCTACACAACGAATGATACATTAGTGTGATGGTCAATGGGAAGAATGCTCCTTACACTTGTGGTCATTGGGAAGAATTACCCCCTTACAGATAGCTAAAAAGATCAATGATGTCATTGGGAATTTATTTGAGAGGTAGAAATTGCTCATTGTTCAAGGAACCCCTAGCAACCTCTGGAGGAACCCTAGGGTTCCACGGAAGCTTGGTTGAGAAACCCTGCATTAGTGTGATGGTCAGTGGGAAGAATGTTCCTTACACTTGTGGTCATTGGGAAGAATTACTCCCTTACAGATATCTAAAAAGATCAATAGTGTCAGTGGGAACTTAACTGAGAGGCAGAAATATCTCACTGCTCAAGGAACCCCTAGCAACCTCTGAAGGAACCCTAGGGTTCCATGGAACCCTGGTTGAGAAACCCTGTTCTAGATATTTACCTAGAGTTCAGTTATAAGGTGTTGGGTTTTATGGTTAGTTCACCTTTATTGGCCATTTTTCATAAAATCCCCTATTCCAGCATCCCCAGCACATTACATAGCACTCTAGTGCTGTTCAAGAGATTGCTCCTGCCTCCCTCCATACATGTAGGCCATGTGCAGTCCATCCAAAAAACTAGCTAGTATCTGACCCCCCCACCACAATTTCTGTGATCCAGATGTGTTTATGCACGAGCGTTTTTAGGTGTCCCAAGCCTTTTATTATGCATACCAGTGCATTTTTTTTCTTCTTCTTAGTTGGGGACAATTGAGGACAAGTGCTTTCCTGTGCGTTTTGCCACATACAGAAAAAATGCAAAATGTTCTTCTTTTGTTGACTGCATTAGAATACACCGCACTGGTGTGAACTTGGGTCATTAGAATCCATGTTAAACACTGTCCATGCATTTTTAGGGCTGGTTCACACCATAAAAACGCAGTCCAGATGCGTTTCTGCATGGATGTTTTTGATGCGTTCTGGAGCATTTTTTCCCTTTTTTCCTCATCTTAAAGTGTTACTAAACCCACAGCAGGAAAATCAGTCTGTTTATGAAGTAAAGCATGCTTGTTATACTCACTGTGGAACCTATGGGGTTAATCCTCTGTATTGTGTAAAAAGGCTGTTTGATCCTGTCTCCTCTGATCCTCCCCAATCTACCTCCAGATAGTACAGAGCCTTGGAGTCACTCTGCACATGCTCAGTTTGGTTTGTATTGAGCATTTTTTTTTTCTTTTTTTTGGGAGAATGCATGTGATCAGCACAGGGCCGCTCTCCAGACAGACGGTCAGCCCAGATAGTAAGGATAACTTGCCACAAATTTGTGGCAGTGTTGAATTGTAAGTCTGCTTACTTGCTGCACATTTTCACTGGCAAGTTGTACACTTGCAGAACACTTAAAGCACAATTTCTAGTTGACACTTTTAAAATTTGTAGCAAAGTTGTGTGGCAAGTCTCTAGCAAGAGCAAAGTTGCAATGATGAGTCTACAGCAAGAGCTCTGCAAGTCTACAGCATGAAAATTCAGCCAGAGTGACCCCCTGGGGTGGGATGACTATTGCACAACATAACTGAACCAGAACTTTCAGCAGACTTGCAGAATGTTTGCAAAGAAAGTTGATCTGGAGTCATGCAATGTGGACTTGCTGCAATTGCACAACAAACTTGTGAAACCTGGCAAGTCTAGCAATAGCTTAGCAAGTCATTTTCAAACTTGCAGCACAATTGCTTGCTATCTGGGAGGGGTCCTGCAGCCTCATAGGACAGTCAGAGGAGAATGAAAACTCTTCCTACAAGCTTTAACCAGACACTGATAGAAGTCACAAGACTGCTATATACTGCTAATGAGAAAAGGTATTTAGCAGTTTATACACTAAAATAATTGCATTTCCATGTCCTATGTACTGATGGAGACCAGATATAGTGAATGCAGGGTCCTGGTTTTAGTAACACTTTAAGGGCCTGTTTACACCACATGTAGTCGAGTGCATTTTTTTTTGCATTAAAAACGCATGGATAGTAGGTTATATGGTTTCCAATGGCATAGTTCACACCAGTGTGTTCCAGTTCCAGAAATAAACATAGAACATGCTGCATTTTTTTTGCACTGAACTGTACTGGAACATGGTGAAATGCACCGAAACACACCAAAAGCGAAAGCACACTGGAAGGCCCATGTCCTTAATTAAGGTGATGGAAAAAAGAGGAGGAAAAATGCACCGGAACTAGAGCTGCACGATCAATCGTTAGAAAATTGCGATCTCGATTCAACACCCCTCACGATCTTAATCCAGCATTTCCACAATTCATACAGTGCAGAGCCGTTCTCTGCTCATTCACAGCTGTCAAAAAAAAAACTGTCTATCAACATGAGCGCGTCAACGCTGAGAGATAACTATAAACAAAGTATCATTTGGTTCTTTGAGATCAAAGAAATGAACTTCAGTCTGTAACTAAAACCTTTTCTGGCACTTGTTGCTTATAAGTTAAAATTATTATTTTTTGCTAGAAAATTACTTAGAACCCCCAAACATTATATATATATTTTTAGCAGAGACCCTAGAGAATAAAATGGCAGTTCTTGCAATATGTTATGTCCCACTGTATTTGCGCAGTGGTCTTTTAAACGCAATTTTGGGGAAAAAATATGCTTCAATGACTTAAAAAAAAACTAAACAGTAAAGTTTGTAAACTTTTTGTATAATGTGAAAGATGATGTTACGCCACGAGAATCGTGAGAGAATCGTAATCTTTATTCTAAGCAAAAAAATTGTGATTCTCATTTTAGCCAGAATCGTGCAGCTCTAACCGAAACACATCAAAAACGCACCAAAAACATGTCAAAAATGTGCATCCAGAACGCATCCTGACTGTGTTTCTATGATGTGAACCGGCTCTCAAAAAGTACGTGTGCACTCAGACATTTTTGGTGTGTTTTTGGTGTGTTTTGCTGCATTCTAGTTCAGTGTAGGAAAAATTCAGTTTTTCCAGGAACTGATATGCACTGGGGTGAACTATGCCATTAGAAACCATATAAATATCCATGCATTTCTGATGCAGGAAAAAAAACATGCACTGGACTGCATGTGGTGTGAACCGGCCCTTAGAGCAATATAAAAACGCATTGGACTGCATCTGGTGGGAACCCAGCCTCAGTCCCGGATAGGATTAATGTTAGAAGTGTGCCCCCGGTACCCATGTTGGCTCGTTCAAACACCATGCATGCGCAGCACACTGTTTGAGCGAGCCGGAGCAGCCTCTGGGGGTTAGCTACTAAGGAGTATTTTTTTGAACAGGTTGCACACGACCTACATTTTTTGTAGGGGGACAGGAACAATTATTTGAACAGGGGGGTAGTGGCATGTAATCTGCTGAGAATGCTTGATTACAGGGGGGATTTTTGGAAAATAGCCATTAAAAGTTAACTATCCCTTTAATTGTTTTATTTTATTTTTTTACCTTTCTATATAAAATAATATCAGTATAAAAAATTAATTCTACTGCTACACTGCAGCTTCAGCATTCTGTATGCATGCATATTAAACGCATGTCACACAAATAGTAAACATTAATTTACTGTATTGAAGCACTGAGCCCTGGGGCTGAAAGTTCAATAATCCGTTTAGTTTCCTGTTAGTCTGTTAACACTTATGAGACTTGGGAATGACGTCTATTCCCCCAGGAATCTCAAATAGAATTAGCGTGCAGTGAACATTTGGTGCATATTGTGCCGATTGCCGGTTGTCTCTTACAAAGGAGCGGCAATATCTATTCTAATGAATTCCCCACCCAGGGAGATAAACTGGGTCTTACAAGGATTTTTTTTTTTTTTAAACATTTGGTCAGTTTTTGTCTTTAGCTTAAAATAATGATTTAAATTGTATCTTTTATATCTGTATACAACCACACAGCATAATATATATATACAGTTAGGTCCATATATATTTGGACAAAGTTAACAAAGTAAAATGTAAAAAAGACCACCGTATGTCTCGGTTTTCACACTTTTAACACGGACACAGGTTTATATATACCTGGATTGACATATATATATAATACGACACACCAACATATGTCTATATTTTCTATGTTAAATTTAGTAATAAAATTCGATT
>BLSH010473152.1:6021-18469 GCA_018402905.1 Glandirana rugosa | reverse complement strand
TATACCCACATACATGCAGAATTGCAGAAAGTTAAAAAAACGTCAGTACCTTCTCTCTTCCTGCCGAGTACTGCACTGTAGGGGGAGACAAAGAGCACAGCACACACTGCTTTCACTTTCACAGTGTGACGAGGCTCCCTGCAGCGCCGTTCGGCTGAGGAACGGAGCGCTCCAGTCCTCATCCCCTCACCTAATCTAGGCATACAGGGGGCCCTTATGGGCCCCCCCAGCATGGGGCCTGGTCGCCATGGCGACTCCTGCGACCCCTATCCGCCCGCCCCTGGTGACACATAATGGGCGACTATGCGATGCATAGTTGCCCATTATGCATCTACTTTACTTGATTCTGTATTTTCTAAAAGGGGTGATACTGGGAGGTGGATAGGGGGTGGAAGCAAGGAACGGCGCTCGGAGGTGGATAGGGGGTGGAACTAAGGAACAGTGCTCAGAGGTGGGTAGGGGGTGGAACCAAGGAACGGCGCTTGGAGGTGGGTAGGGGGTGGAACCAAGGAGCAGTGCTCGGAGGTCGGGTATTGGGTGGAACCAAGGAACGGCGCTTGGAGGTGGGTAAGGGGTGGAACCAAGGAACAGTTCTCAGAGGTGAGTAGGGGGTGGAACCAAGGAACAGTTCTCAGAGGTGAGTAGGGGGTGGAACCAAGGAACAGTGCTTGGAGGGGGTAGGGGTGAAGCCAAGGAATGGTGCTCGTAGGTGAGTAGGTAGTTGGAACCAAGGAACAATGCTCGGAGGTGGGTGGGAGGGGGGGCAAGGAACAGTGTTCGGCGGTGGGTAGGAGATGGAACCAAGGAATGGTATTTGGAGGTGGGTAGGGGGCGGAGACAAGGGGTGATTCAGAAGGAGGGAGTACCTGCACCCATTCCCTGAGAAAAAAAGCCCTGGCTGTATCCATCCATCCATCCAAGCTGAAAAGGAACAATAGTCAAGTGTTACTGCACTGTGTAGCTCTCTGTTTGTTATATTACTGTCACCCCTGAGATATCGGTTATAGGCTTCTCTGATTCACTGAAACTTTTTTTTTGCACACTGCAATATACTTGGGCTATTCTCAGGTGTATGAGTGCAAAGCTCATTTGATTATAACCAAGTGACTGGTTTGTGTTCAAGTGTATATCTTTCACTTCATTATTTAAAGCAACAGTGTCCCTTTTTGGCCTGGGGGGGTTCCTAGCTAGTATTAGCCTAGGGAACGGTATACCGATCAGGTTAGCCAAAAGATAGGCTTCCAAAGGCCATTTAGATAGGTAGCGGTCCGGTAGCATTGATAGCCTTTAGTCAGGTTAGGGACCAAGAGATAGGCTAGATGGGCCTGATTTGCCTTGCAGGTGCCGCATTCCAGACTTCTTTGCCATCGGTGTGTTGGTTTGTACAAGCGTCCCCAGGAAGCCACCGCTCCACAGATGTGTCAGCGTTCGTCCTCTCAAGCCGTATTGTGTTACGCCTTGCAAGTCAGCTCATCAGGGGCCCCTGTGACTGAACTGTGCCACAGTGCCTAATTGCAGGTATTGGTGTTAAAGGCCTTTAGTTATATATCCAGATATATAGATAGTTACTGTAGTTATTGTCCTAGAAATGGATCATCTCTGCATATGCTGGAGTCCTGTTCTAGTTGGAGGCACTGCCAATTATATATATTCATAGTTCACTCTTCCTTTAGCAAAGGCTCTGGCCCATTTGGTTACCTGCAGGTTAGCGCCATAGCCTGTGTGGAGAGGGCAACTTCATATGACCCCCCCCCCCCTTAAAAGAGCTATACTGTCCCTCATCAGTCCAAGCTTGGGGTGTGAAGAATGAAGGTTACTCACTCAGTCCCTCTTGAGTTAATCCTGAAGTCCAGATGGCTACTGAACAGGCCCAACTCCTGACTGTCAAGGTGCTCCAGCTAAGCCTAGCTGATGCTGGTGAGGAGTCTTCAGCTTTCTCTCTGTAGCTTTTTCCTTCTGCCCAGGGGCAGAGCCCCCCAGCACAAAGGCCCCCTCAAGGCAACTAGACCCTGGACTCTGCTCCCACATGGCTAGGTTCCAGAATTTTTATGGCCTATCTCCCCACCTTCTTGGCCGTCCTCACCCAGGGATTGGAGGAGACTCCATAACTATTTATGCTTAAAGTATATCTAAAGGCAAAACTTTTCTTTGGTTTTGGTTAGAGTGAAGAGGGATTAGAACACCTGTCAGGTTTTATTGCTGTCTGTGTCCCCGTTAAGGAGATACACCTTCTATATTTGTCCTGTTTACCGTGATCATTAAAAGTGAAAGTAAAAGAAAATCCCAAATTTTAGGGTTGTCCCCAGAAAAGTAATAGCGGGGAAATCTTCCAGTGGGGACACTAGTTCTGGTGACCTGGGGGTCCCCAAGGAATTCCCTTAAAGTAGAACTATAGGCAAAACTGACAGGGAGGGTTATAACCCCTGTCAGATTTTTTTCTGCCATCTGTCTCCCATTGTGAAGATTTCCCTTCACTTCCTGTCCTATAGCTAAACAGGAAGTGAGAGGAAATCCCTGCAAACCAAGGGAATTCCTTGGGGACCCCCAGGCCACCATAACTAGTGTCCCCATTTGTAGATTTCGCCTCTATTACTTTTCTGGGAACAACCCAAAATTTGGGATTTTCTTTTACTTTCACTTTCAATGATAATGGTAGACAGGGCAAATAAAGAGTGTGAATCTCCCTAACTGGGGGCATAGACAGCAATAAAAACTGATGGGTATTCTAATCTCTCTGCTCTCTATCCAAAACAACAACAAAAAAAAAAGTATTGCCTTTAGTTATACTTCATTTGCAAAGTTTTCCTTTAACTTTCTGTTTGGTTATGGGACAGGAAGGGAAGGGAAATCCCCACATCGGGTCACAGATGGCGAAAAAAACAATCTGACAGGTGTGATGAACCTCCCTTACTCTATCCAAAATTTAAAAAAAAGTTTTGCCTATAGTTCTAATTTAATCTCCGCTCCTCCATTCTCTAGGCTTTAGAATCATCTTGCACGTTCCAGAAGCCAGGGAGAGGTATCAGAGACTAGGCCCTTGAAGCTCTGCCAGCTAACACAAAACGCATTAACCACTTGCCGACTGTGTCGTGTACATTTACTGCGACAGTGTGGCTCGTTATGACAAATCGGCGTCTATAAACAGTGCTTGCGGGTCAGGCGGACTAGATGTCCTCCGGCGATCTGCGATCGCCTGTGAGAGACTAAGAACGGGGAACCGCCATTGTAAACACGGCAGTTTCCAGTTCTGACAGGTGGCATGACAGAGATCTACTGATCCCTGTACTCGGGTCAGTTAGATCTCTTATGCCCCTGGCAGCTCAGCTCCCATACAATTGGAACACACACAGCGAACACAGTTAACCACTTCATTGCCCCTGCAGGTTAACCCCTTCCCTGCCAGCGACATTTATGCAGTAATCTGTGTTTTTTTTTAGATCTGATAATTGTATAAATGTCATTGGTCCCATAAAGGTGTCAAAAATGTCTGACATGTCCGCCGCAATATCGCAGTCTCGCTAAAAATCGCAGATCGCCGCCATTACCAGTAAAAAAATAAAATAGTAAAAATGCCACAAATAATTCTCAATAAATTCTCATGGTTTGTAAATGCGGCAACGTTCGCGCAAACCAATCAATGTACGCCGATTGCGATTATTTTACCACCAATATGAGGAAGAATATATATCGGCCAAAACTGATGAATATGTTTTTTATATTGTTTTTTGGACATGTATTATAGCAAAATTAAAAAATATTGTTTTTTTTCAAAATTGTCGCTCTTTTTTTGTTTATCAGAAGTGACGCAGAAGCGATCAAATGCCACCAAAAGAAAGCCCTATTTGTGGGGAAAAAAAGAACGCCAATTTTGTTTGGGTACAATGTCACACGGCCGCGCAATTGTCAGTTAAAGTGACACAGTGCCGAATCTCAAAAAGCGCTCTGGTCCTACAGTGAGCAATCCTTCCGGGGCTGAAGTGGTTAAAGGAGAAATATGGCCTGGGCTCGTTTGGCCATACTTCTCCTATGGATCACAGGAGTGTAATCCGTTTTGCACTCCTGTGACCAGTTTTCAGCAGAGAACTGCTGATGTCACAGGAGTTGGACCAGGCACCGTGTCATACCAACTTCAAGAGTTGGGATCCGCCAGGTACCTGGACCGATAGCCTTCTCAGCCTCTCAGCGAGCCGCTGAGAGTCTGAGACGGCCGTTCCCCACCCCTCCACAGCTCAGCGCTCCAGTGAGCGTGGAGGAGCAGAGCTGAGGCTTGCTGATTAACAGCCAGCAGCTCTCCGCTTGGGGATCAGTGAGAACCGAGGTATTGGCGGTGTTCAATGCCTCGGTACTCAGTGTACAGAAGCCGGGGGACAGATGCAGCATCCATCTAGGTAAGTATAATGGGGAAAAGATCCCCAAACCCATACTTCTCTTTAAGGCCCCTTTCACACGATCCATCAGTTTATCCCCGCTGAGCCGGTGGACGACAGGACAGTCTCTGTACCCGGTGCAGAGACTGACCAGTCACAGCTCCATTCTCCTCTATGGAGGATCGGATGAACACGGACCGTCTGTCCTTGTGGACAGCCTTCCCAGAAGAGTTGAAGCTGTTATAGCTGCAAAGGGTGGGGCAACTCAATATTGAACCCTATGGACTAAGACTAGGATGCCATTAAAGTTCATGTGTGTGTAATCAAGGCCTGTGCTACCACTAGGCAAGCTAGGCAGCCCCCTAGGGTGTACTCCCGCCTAGGGGCGATGAGCTGCTGGTTTCCCTCCACGTCTGCATGCTCTGCAGGCTGCAGCATGTAATTAACTCAGTCTCAGGCAGCTGCTCCGTCCCACCTGTAGTGTAATTAGAGGGGCAGCGCAGCGCTAGAGGGAGAGCCGATGCTTCCTGTATAGCGCCGCCTCCTGTCACATGGGCAGGGCAAAGGGGGTGGAGTCAATGGGGGCGGCAAAATGAGGTTTCGCCTAGGGTGTCAAAAAACCTTGCACCAGCCCTGCGTGTAAAGGCAGGTGTCCCAATACTTTGGTAATACAGTATAGTGTATATTGAACATTATGTGTGGCCCTTTGGTGACATCAGGGGCCACATTTAAGGCCTCCCTTAGCTCGTGAGTTATCAATCACTGGTCTAGTGTTACTGCTCATATTGGAACTATTTTCTTCAGTTCAAGTTTTATATAGCCTTAGCTATAGAGAGATGGATGACTTTTGATGGTCTAAAAATAAACATGTACAAAATTAGAATAGGTCTTTCAATAATAACTTCCAGCTTACTTTTTTTTAACATATGCGGTGATCACAAGGTATTAAAGATTTATTGGTACTGTGAAGAAATTACATTTTCCTTTGAACTTCTGCTTCATAGTTTCAGCCAGTAATGAGCTGACTATGGATGTTGCATTAAACACAGATTACATTAGATTTTTGAACAGATATAAGCTTTAAAGGAACACAGAATTAAGATCATTGTGAATTAAATTAGCATTAAAGTTGCTGATGATTTGTTCCTGGCATTCCCCAGTTACAGTACTGTAGATTTAATTCCAATATCAACATTCCGCATGAGCTTGAAAGTGATATTAAAGTCTTGTTTTTTGTTTTTGTTTAAAAATAACAAGCATGCAGGTAACATACTTTCCTGCTCTGTGCAGTGGTTTTGCACAGAGCAGCCCAGATCCTCCTCTTCTCTGGTCCTTTTCTGGTGCTCCTGGCCCCTCCCTCCTTCTGAGTGCACCCACAGCTAGCAGCTTGCTATAGGGGCACCCGAGCCGAGCCACTGCTCTGTGTGTCCATTAAGACACAGAGCTTTGGCTCAACCCCGCCTCCTCTCTCTCCTCATTGGCTCACTGACATTGGGGACATCCCCCTTCCCCCATCTGCTCACCTCTGCAGTACAGACTGAAGGCAGTCTCAGTGACAGTGGCAGGCAGGGCATGTTTACATCCCCAATGTCAGGAGCATTCAGTAGTGGTGATGATATACCTATGAATATGCCCTGCTATTTACATATCAATACTGCCTGCCACCAGTGCTGGGACAAGGCCATCCAGTGTCCAAAGCAAGGATACAAAGCTGCACCCCCCCCCCCCCACACACACACACATACATACCATAGGGACTGGGGAAGGGTTGGCAAGTTGGTGTTGGGGTGGGTAAGGTGGGGTGTATGAGGTGGAAGGTAGGTGCTGTGACCTGGAGGGTGAGAGATGCATGGCACAAAGGCAGTGTAATGAAACAGAATGGGGAGAGATGGATAGGAAGAAAGTTCTGGAAGAGGTAAAAGATGGGTAAACTGGTGGTAGCATAAGGAGGAGGAGAGGTTTTCATTCAGAGGTGCTGTGATCTGTAAAGTAAAGTAGTTGGTAGAGAGGCACATTGACCAGAGAGAGGTGGGTGGGAGATGCTGTAACTGTGTAGAGAAGGTGAGTTGGTATGGAGGGTTATGGTGGCTGTGAGTCACTGTGGCTGGGAGAGGGGGTGGACTATCATGAAAATGGGGTTGGAGGGAAGTGTTGTTATTATGGGACCTTGCCAATGTTACCACTAGTTTCCTCCAGAGGTATATTTTACAATGTTACCACTAGCTTCTCCCAGAGGTATATTTTACAATGTTACCACTAGCTTCCTCCAGAGGTATCTTTTACAATGTTACCACTAGCTTCCTCCAGAGATATATTTTACAATGTTACCACTAGCTTCCTCCAGAGGTATATTTTACAATGTTACCACTAGCTTCCCCCAGAGGTATAATTTACAATGTTACCACTAGCTTCCTCCAGAGGTATATTTTACAATGTTACCACTAGCTTCCTCCAGAGGTATCTTTTACAATGTTACCACTAGCTTCCTCCAGAGGTATCTTTTACAATGTTACCACTAGCTTCCTCCAGAGGTATATTTTACAATGTTACTACTAGCTTCTCCCAGAGGTATATTTTACAATGTTACCACTAGCTTCCTCCAGAGGTATATTTTACAATGTTACCACTAGCTTCCTCCAGAGATATATTTTACAATGTTACCACTATCTTCCTCCAGAGGTATATTTTACAATGTTACCACTAGCTTCCTCCAAAGGTATCTTTTACAATGTTACTACTAGCTTCTCCCAGAGGTATATTTTACAATGTTACCACTAGCTTCCTCCAGAGGTATATTTTACAATGTTACCACTAGCTTCCTCCAGAGATATATTTTACAATGTTACCACTAGCTTCCTCCAGAGGTATATTTTACAATGTTACCACTAGCTTCCTCCAGAAGTATATTTTACAATGTTACCACTAGCTTCCCCCAGAGGTATATTTTACAATGTTACCATAGCTTATTACAGCTGTATATTTTACAATGTTACCACTAGCTTCCTCCAGAGGTGTATATATATATATTTTTTTTTTCAGTTAAAGGTTTTATTAACTTCCGGCAGGAGTATTGCAGTACAGATACAAGTAGAGCTTTGAGGTAAAAAAGTCCACAATACATAAAAGAAAAATAAGTACAAACGAAGTGGTATCCTGTACATAAGCACAATGCTTCTATGTCCCATTCGGGACTTCACTTCGTCCTCTAGGGCACCTCTGACCTCTGACTCTCCAATATAAATACCCTGAGTTTGTTTGAAGGCTCCTGCCCAAGCTCTATTTTCACTTTCAAACAATAAAGTGAACACTGAATGTATTAGAGATAATGAAGAAGACGATCTAAGAAAAGAAATAAGACAGAACTGGAATAAGAAAAGAATAGGGGAAGCAGAAAAAGAGGAAAGAAGAGATAAAAGGTTCTCGCGGGAGGGCAACGGGGACTCCCACTACTTCAGGCTACTGGCAGGGTTTGACTATTGGTAGGTCAAGCTGTAATCAGGGCCTTACCCTCATCGGAGAGTATGAACATATTCCACAGTCCCCACGTCTTATTATATGTTTCTCTCTTATGTTGAGATGAAAGAACCAAGTCTTCCATCTTGTTGATGTTTTCCACCTTGCCCACCCAGTTTGATATAGATGGAGGTCGTTCTCTCTTCCAAAAGAGGGGGATACAAGCCTTGGCAGCATTTAGGAAATGTCTGAGGACAGTTTTTTTGTACTTCTTAGGGGAAATGGTTGACACGTGGAGGAGACAGAAGGCAGGATCATTTGGTATTTGAAAATCTGTAAATTTCTGCGTGATCGTTCTCACCCCCGTCCAGAAGTCAGTAAGTTTCTTGCAAGACCAGAAGAAGTGCAGCAATGTTCCTCTGTCCCCATGGCACCACCAACATTGATCTGTCGTGTTGGGAAAACAATTCTGCAGTCTCACAGGGGTATAATACCACCTCCTGACTCAAGGAGCTCCTCCTCCAAATCCAGGCCTGCTGATGCCACTTTTTACAGAGAATGCCAGCAAATCCACTACCCTCTCCTGCAGTAATTAGTGCTTCTGGTCAGCCTGGACCAGTGGTAGAGCTTGCTGTTGTTCCCCCTGCTGTGATATCACTACTTGCACTGTGGCTAACGTGCAGGAAAGGGTTCAGTGGGTGTATGTAGTGGTTTCATTTCTGGAGAGCCAGTGACATTGTGCTACCAGCTGCCTAAACTGATGTCACAACTGCTGTCTGCACACCTATGTTAGGGAGCTTGCTATCGGTAGACGCCATCAACAAAATGTTTTTTGTGCACATTGTTCTCCTCCTTCTACAATTTAGCAGCACAGTGCAGGGACTGATATTGCAGCAGGTAGCCTGCAGTAGTCGCGGGACCCCATACAGAGTGACAGGCCCCCTCAGCTCATTGCTCTGTGGCACCCCTCTGCTATGGTTAGCTATGCTATGGTTGTGGGGGGGCGTTTGTTAAAGTCGGCCAAACATGAATCGAAATTTGGCCAATTCAGCAGGCGCTGGACGAATTTCAATTCATGTATACTGTACAGGCTAGCTTGTTGTACACAAATTGGTCTATCGAATGTCTTGTGTGCAACCAGCCTGTCAGGTTTTTCCCAAATGACCAGTGCCCCCAGCTATAGCTTGCAGCACTGATCCATTGTACTCTGCTCCCCGCCAGCAGAATATAAAAGCACATCAGGAGTGATTGTGTGGATGGGGGAATCAGTCACCTGTGATTTACATAACAATAGCGCCTGCTTGCCACTTACAATTTGCATAACAATAGCCCCTGACGGTCACCTGCAATTTGCATGACAATCATGTACACACAGAGCAGAGCTAAACAACATTAATGACTCACTGGCATGGGCCTATCTTGAGGTAGGGGCCTGGAGCTACAGCTCCAATAGCCCCTATGTTATTCCGGCCCTGGGAGACTCCTCTACTCCAGTGATTTTCACTTGCTTCCGGGTCCCATGATGAGCAGTGATGATTAGTTCCCCATGACTAAGCTCAGAGGGGCAGAGCGAAATGCATTGGTGGCATGGCCTGAGGTTGCCACTCTTACATCGATCTTAGGGACTACACAGATGTGCAGCCATAGGAATCCCTTCTACTTATACAAGCCATAGCAGGAGCTGGGATGAGCTGCATCCTGCATCAGCACTCCCAGTGGCGGATGCTCAAGAATTCATATATACCTTGCTTCAACAGAGCGTGAGTTGCATTGGGTCTTGTGATGAGCAGCCGGCTTGACTGTAAACACAGGAGGTCAGCTGCTTGGTACAGGTGCCATTTAGAGAATGCTTTATTTATTCTGAATGAATGCAAATCGATTTTAGATTGGAAGAAGTGGAGAGACTGGGTGGTCATGCTCAGCACCTCGTCCAATGAGAAAATGCTTTGCATTCATTTGGAAAATGTAATGTGCCTGTGCTAAGTGGCCAATCTCCTGTGTTCACAATGGCCACTCTGCACAGGACCGAGAAGCAAGTGGAGATCACTGGAGTAGTGAGTGCCTACTTCAATGATTTCTAGCTTCCAGGAGCATTGGCCAAGGATGGTATAATCATAATTACATTGATACAAGCTGGATGAATTAACAATCAGTGGCGGCTGTTGGCATATTTTGTTGGGGGGGTGGGTGGCAAACAATCTACCCATCGCCACCCCGTCCCACCTCTAGTTGGTCAGGTCACAGGCTCCCCCCTCTCATTCGGTCGTCACCAGCCCCGCACTTACCCCATCTGGGTCGCGGGCAGAGCTTCCTTTGGGCGGCGGCTTCACCCTGCATCTCCTCCTCCTCGGCTTCGGCGGCTTCCCCTGTGGCTCCTCCCTCCTCCTTGGCGGCCAATAGGATCGCTTCTCCTCTCAGCCAATTGGGTGACGAGTCTCAGGACCTACTTCCTGATTGGCCAGGAGGAGAATCAGGAAGACAATAGCGCATATTCATACGCTATTGTCACACAACTGGGTGGGCTCGGGCCCAATTAAAGTCTCAGGTTCTAATCGTGTGCTTCTAAAAAAAAAAACCCCATTGGAATCCATGCATCCGGCGCCCTGCTTGCAGATTAGGGCCAGGGGCATGGATTAGGGTTGGGGTGGCACCCCGTATGGAAGGGCCGCCACTGGTAACCAAGTATAAAATATCCATACCTGGAATTGTTTCACCTTTTTATTCTTTCCTTTTCCGAACAGCTCTGCTGGGATGTAAAATAAACTGCCACCAAAGACAAGGAAAATGCGGTGATAACAATATTCTTAAGACTATTGTCATGCTATGATGATTATGCTTTCCTAGGTTATCTCTTTTGCACACTGCAGTCCATTTTCTAGCTCTGGCTAAATGGCACACATTTGTTAGTACATTCATTTCCAACATGTCATCTATAAAAATAACCGTTTGCTACCTTCAGGCCAGGCGTCAAATTCAGACTCGATTGCAGCAGACAAAAAAATCAGTCAGAGGAAACTGGCTAGGAAAGGAAAAGAGTAACTGATAAATCTAACCTAAAGGACTATACAGTGGTTTTAAAGCCGTCTACTCACCCACATCAAATGGGACCGAATTTGATAGCTTGATAAGTTTAGGTACAGTATCTCACAAAAGTGAGTACACCCCTCTCATTTTTGTAAATATTTTATTCTAATTTTCATGTGACAACACTGAAGAAATGACACTTTGCTACAATGTAAAGTAGTGAGTGTACAGCTTGTATAACAGTGCAAATTTGCTGTCCCCTCAAAATAACTCAACACACAGCCATTAATGTCTAAACCACTGGCAACAAAAGTGAGTACACCCCTAAGTGAAAATCTCCAAATTGGGCCCCAAGTGTCAATATTTTGTGTGGCCACCATTATTTTCAAACACTGCCTTAACCTTCTTGGGCATGGAGTTCACCAGAGCTTCACAGGTTGCCACTGGAGTCCTCTTCCACTCCTCCATGAGGACATCACGGATCTGGTGGATGTTAGAGAGCTTGCACTCCTCCACCTTCCGTTTGAGGATGCCCCACAGATGCTCAATAGGGTTTAGGTAAGGAGACATGCTTGGCCAGTCCATCACCTTTACCCTCAGCTTCTTTAGCAAGGCAGTGGTCGTCTTGGGGGTGTGTTTGGGGTCGTTATCATGTTGGAATACTGCCCTGCGGCCCAGTCTCTGAAGGGAGGGGATCATGCTCTGCTTCAGTATGTCACAGTATATGTTGGCATTCATGGTTCCCTCAATGAACTGAGCTCCCCAGTGCCTGCAGCCCCAGACCATTACACATGACACTCCCACCTCCACGCTTGACACCATCTGAACCAAATAAGTTTATCTTGGTCTCATCAGACCACAGGACATGGTTCCAGTAATCCATGTCCTTAGTCTGCTTGTCTTCAGCAAACTGTTTGTGGGCTTTCTTGTGCATCATCTTTAGAAGAGGCTTCCTTGTGGGGCAACAGCCATGCAGACCAATTTGATGCAGTGTGCGGCGTATGGTCTGAGCACTGACAGGCTGACCCCCCCCACCCCTTCAACCTCTGCAGCAATGCTGGCAGCACTAATACATCTATTTCCCAAAAACAACCTCTGGATATGACGCTGAGCACGTGCACTCAAACTCTTTGGTCGACCATGGCGAGGCCTGTTCTGATTAGAACCTGTCCTGTTCTAAAGGCTGGAAAATCTGAATGCTAATAAGTCACCGGGCCCAGATGGCTTACACCCGAGGGTCCTTAGGGAACTTAGCCAAGTTATTGCAAGACCCTTGTACCTAATCTTTAGGAGCAGTCTTCTGACTGGTATGATACCAGCTGATTGGAGGAAAGCCAATGTGGTGCCAATATATAAAAAAGGACCAAGACATTCCCCCGGGAACTACAGACAACTTATTCTCTCTGGAGAAAAGACGCTTGAGAGGGGATATGATTTCAATGTACAAATACTGTACTGGTGACCCCGCTATAGGGGCAAAACTATTCAGCGTAAGGGAAAACAAGAAGACACGCGGCCATTCACTGAGAATGAAAGAAAGGCGGTTTAACCTTAAGATGCGTAGGGGTTTCTTTACGGTAAGAGCAGTGAGAATGTGGAATTCA
>BLSH010473118.1:127371-147203 GCA_018402905.1 Glandirana rugosa | reverse complement strand
ATCACAACTCGCTTGGGCCTGACATTGCAAGCCCAGGCATGGCTTGAGAACCCGAACGATTTTTGAAATGTCCGGGTCCGGGTCCGTGCCACGGACACCCTAAAGTTCGGTACGGACCCGAACGTTACAGTCCGGGTTCGCTCAACACTACACATTACTACAGGTAAATTAACTTTTTGTCTTCCGGAGACAGATTATTACTCTTTATGTTCAATTATGCCCACTTACTTGCAAATGGACTGTATATAATGCCAGCTTGTTTTCTACAACTGTGTGAGCACTCAGCTCCATTGAATCAAGTGAAGGTCTGCTATGCCCCAACAAATCTTGTATCAGCATTGTTTGGCTACTATTTACAAACCCTGTTAAAATTGTACTATTCATGGTTTAATGCTATATTATCCACCATTTCTTACTTTGATTTATATTATATACACACAGCAAAGTTTATGGTATTAACTAAATCTCTTTCCAAGAACTGGGTTCTTTTGTGCAACTTTATTTATCTATTGGGATTCAAACTACTTGGTGGTCATAATACTTTTATACTTCCCATTACAATCCTCTGACATAATATGAATTTGTGACTTGGCTTACCTTTGGTAAACACATGAACATTATCAATATATATATACTGAGCTGCAATTTCAGGGATATATACGCACCAGATCAAGGGCATTACATGTACCCGAGCAGTATGAAATTGAATTTCCTTATATGATGGCATATGCTGCGAGACAAATGGCAATGCTTTTTTGTATGCTATTAATTCTTAATAACAACATGCTCTATATAAAGCTGTGAATTTTGTAACTTCGATATGTATCAAACCTACATCTATCAGTACAATTTAAGAATGAATGTGTATGAAAGCTGATTAACCTACCCGTGTGTTTTTGCATTGTGGGATTAAAATCAAGCAGAAAAGTAGAAAATATGGAAAATTTCCAGTGATGGTTTAACCAAGTCCCCACCCGGAAAGTCAAGACTATGAAACCCTCTAAACACCATGCATTTATGTAAAACTAACATTAAACAATAATTTTGTGATAATAGTAAAGCAACAAGATCATGTCAATCTCTCATTTAATTTTGCCAGAAGACAAACACCTTGCAAGCTCAGTCTGAGAGCATTGATTTTATAATGTCATTTGGGGGTCCTGTTCAAAATAGGACCTAGTACAAATGATTAAATGCTATGCATGTAGCCACTACAAACATTTGAGTGCTTTAATACTGTGCAAATAGGTAGTACGTTATTCTGGAAGATTTTTCTATGAATAAATTACACACTAATGTTGACTTCAAGATTTTAAAACTGGTGATGGGATTCCTGCACTAAATGGGTTCTACTTCAAATGATTAAATACTGCACATGTAGTTACTACAATATTTAGATTTTTTTTTCTGTGAATACATTCATTTCTTGATGTTATAATAATTGGTGACAGTCCTGTTTAAAAAGTGGCCTAGTACAAGTTATTCAGTACTTTGCACATTGACAATACAATATTTTGGGGATTTCTTTTCAGCCAAATAATTACACTTTAAGCACTTCAGCCCCGGAAGGATTTACCCCCTCCCTGACCAGAGCACTTTTTGCGATTTGGCACTCTGTCACTTTAACTGACAATTGCGCGGTCGTGCGACGTTGTACCCAAACAAAACTGACGTCCTTTTTTCCCCACAAATAGAGCTTTATTTTGGTGGTATTTGATCACCTCTTTTTATTTTTAGTTTTTGGGCCATATACAAAAAACGAGCAACAATTTAAAAAAAAAAAACAATATTTTTTACTTTTTGCTATAATAAATATCCGAGAAAAAGTAAATAAAATAATTTCTACCTCAGTTCAAGCCAATATATATTCTTCTACATATTTTTGGTGAATAAAATTGCAATAGGCTTATATTTATTGGGTTGCACAAAAGTTATCACGCCTACAAACTATGGGAATATATTTATGGCACCTTTATTATTTTTTTTCATACTAGTAATGGTGGCGATCTAGGATTGCGACATTGCAGCGGACAGTTCGAACACTTTTGACACTTTTTTGGGACCAATGACGTTTATACAGCAATCAGAGCTTTAAATAGCCACTGATTTACTGTATAAATGTCACTGGCAGGGAAGGGGTTAAACTGTAGGAGGCAATCAAGGGGTTAACTGTGTTCCCTCACTGTGTTCTAACTGTGTGGGGGCTGGGCTGCCAGAGACATCACTGGAAACAGTAGATCACAGTCATGCCCCCTGACAGAACAGGGATCCACTGTGTTTACATAGGCAGATCCCCATTCTGCCCACAACTGCGCCTGCGCAAGCTGCCATACAGCTACAGTGATTTGAGCAGGACAGCCAACCTGCCACCGTATAACGACGGTGGCTGGTCGGCAAGCGGTTAAAGTGATTTTTTTATTTTAACCACTTAACCTCAGGACGGTTTTACCCCCTTCATGACCAGGCCATTTCTTGCTATTCAGCACTGTGCTAATTTAACTGGCAATTGCACGGTCATGCAATATTGCATACTAATTAAATTTATATAATTTTTTTTCATACAAATAGAGCTTTCTTTTGGTGGTATTTGATCACCACTGGGTTTTCTTATTTCTTACTATATAAATGAAAAAAGACAGAAAAAACCCCCAATATTTTCTACATTCTGTTATAAAACATATCTAATGAAATCAAATGTATTCATACATTTTGGCCAAAATGTATTCTGCTATATATCTTTGATAAAAAAATCTCAATAAGTGTATATTAATTGGTTTGTTTGAAAGTTATAGCGTCTACAAATTATGATATTTACAGGGCCTTGAAAAAGTACAGCCAAAAACATAAATGTATTTTCTTGGGATTATATGTGATAGACCAACATAAAGTAGCACATAATTGTGAAGTGAAAGGAAAATGATAAATGGTTTTCTACATTTTTTGCAAATAAATATGTGAAAAGTGTGGCATGCATTTGTATTCAGGCCAGAATCAATACTTTGTAGAACCTCCTTTCGCTCCAATTAGGTGACTTCTTAAGGCAATTGGTTCCACTAGATTTTAGTTAGGGGTATCAGAGTAAAGGGGGCTAAATGCAAATGCACACCACACTTTTCACATATTTATATGTAAAAAAAAGATTGAAAACCATTTATCATTTTCCTTCCACTTCACAATTCAAAGTCCAGACCAAAATCCAATCGAGTATCCGTGGCAAGACTGACAGAGCTTGAGCTATTTTGCAAAGAAGAATGGGCAAAAATGTTACTCTGTAGATGTGCAAAGCTGGTAGAGACATCCCCAAAAAGACTTGCAGCTGTAATTGCAGTGAAAGGTGGTTCTACAAAGTATTGAGGGGACTGAATACAAATGTACACCACACTTTTCACATATTTATTTGTAAAAAATGTAGAAAACCATTTATCATGTTTCATTCACTTTACAATTATGTCCACTTTGTGTTGGTCTATCTTTGATTGCTGTTACATCGATGATCACCGTAACATCAATGTTCTGAACTGTCATGAATGGGCCACATTCATAACATTTGTAATTTATTATTGTGTGCTGTGATTGGCCCACAGCTATCACATGGTACAGGATGCTTTTATTAGCCCAGGCACCATGTGATAGCTGTGGGCCAATCACAGCATCACTATAGGAATCACAGCTGTATGAATAAAATTAATTCATAACAGTTTTGTTGACAAATCAGCAGGTTACACAATCAGCTGTGTCCAGTGGACATCCCTCAGCTGGATGATGTATATGTACATATTACAGCCTGCCTGTGCCACCCACCCACAGTAAATGTACTGTGGGTGAGCAAACACTGGTTAAAATAACTGGTGGGAGTTATACATACATAGCTAGTAAGGGCTGAACAATTTCTGCATCTGCAAAATCATATGATTCACTCTTCCTATTGAACCCCTTGGGCAATTGGGTGTCAGTTCTAGACCATTGACTGTAGCTGGCACAGTATGCGTTAACTTTCAATATACTGCACATGTAAGTACAAAATAATTCGGGGGGCCTTTTTCTGTGAAATATTTGTACTCTATTGTTGATTTCAGGATTTTAAACTGACTTGTGGGGTCCTGTTCAAAATAGAGCCTGGCACAAGTTATTTCATGACAAGAAAAAATCTCCTGCGCAAAAGTGTGATATTCCGACAAATGGCCCACGACATGGAGATACAGCCTCAAGCCTTGCTGTCCTCTGGGGATGGGGATGTCCAAAAGCCACTGCAAAGAGCAAACAAAAGAGGGTGCACCAGCCTAGTGCATTAGTCCACATTGTTTTAATAAGAAAGTCATCATAGAATATACAAACAAACACATGAATTAAAAACACTTATCAAGCTACTCGTCTGTAGCCCTGCAGTTCCAGAAACAGCAAACTCAAGAAAATTTGGGGCCTCACTGGGGTCCCTAACTGGCTGATGCATTTAGAAGACAGTGCCTTTGTCAGCTCTGAGGAGGTTTGTATAATAAACGCTACATTTAAAATGTGTCAGCCAGTTAGGTTCCCCTGTTTTCTGAAGTGGTAGGCAGGCCTAGAACATTTGATTCAATACTGTACACATAGGTACTAAATTATTTGGGTGCTTTTTTTGGCAAATAAATTACAATCTAATGTACATTTCTTTAAATTTGTTAAAATGACTTGTGGGGTTCTGTCCAAAATGGCACCTATTCATACTGGTTACCACCTTGACCCAATAGAATACCAGAAAACTACTCCTTGTACAAAAGCACCTCAAATTCTGGCCTTCTTCTTGCCAAAATAATAACCACCAAATTGGGGTCCCACAGAAATAAGGTGCCCTGCCGAAGGAATGATATCCATGATCCCATGAATAAAAACATGCCCTAAGAAATAAGAAGTAATCGGTCTTAAAAATAGGCCTGCCAAGGCTGAAAACTGCCTCTTGATCATATACTCCATATACTCAGAACAGATTTGTATCCATTCCAACTGCAGAAAACCAAAACAAACAAATTTGTAAAGATGAACTTCCTAGCCTCACACCATGCCACATAAGAATTATCGGACCTGTGGTAAACCTTCATTGAAGCACCCTTTCTTGAAAAAACATGGAGATGACTGCATCAGGCAATCCCCCATCCCTCAACCGGCATGATCACTTCCTGAAAACCCCAAGGTGATTAATTACCTGCAAGAGCAACAACCCTTTTTGTGGAACCCTAAAATACTTGAAAGCATGGAAATGCAGAGATGAATTCCTGGAAATCCAACTTGAAACAGAGAAATCGTACAAAGGACCCATACATCAGGTAGTAGGCATTGCCATGGTTCCACAAATGCTTGCAAACATTCCCTCATCCACATAAGTGGGGGCACTCCTGCACAGTGAGGTAGACTTAGCATCCAGAATTTTAGTCCAGAAATCCTACGTTTGTGGACTGGCACAGTCCTAAGCATGACAGCTGAATGGAATCCATTAAGCATCCATAGTAAGGGAATCTACTAAATCAGGTCAGAAGTATATTGTTGTGTCTACCCACGCAACAGTACGTGAAAAGTGCAGATGGTTTGCTGCTATTGATATGAAGTATACCATACCCCATAAATTGTGCAATATAAAAAACAAAGCTGCCCTCTTCATAAAAGTGCTAGAAGTGGTGTGCAATATTATACCCCAATATCCAACCAAGGGTTAATATACTATTTAAATTATGACTGCATATATTCTATATAAACAAATCAACAGTGCATAAAATAAAGTGTCCTAAGGTGTTTCAATGCAACCAAAATTAGATGGTACCAAACCAGATAAAGGGCTCAAGCTGTGTTCTATAAATAATTAAAAGTGACATAAATCTGTTAAAAAAGTGTTCCAGTCCGTGAAAACTCAATGCTGCAGTTCAAGGGTGTCTTCTACTTTTTTCCACCTGTGTAATGCTCCACGTATTCATGCTCTAAAACTGCCTACTACAGCCTCATACAGGTGCCCCCACCAGGGTTACACTCACTGGATTCTGTCTATTGATCACCCAGTACTTCTGGGATGGTCAAATAGTGCTTTAACTTTTATTCCACTTCAGATCATTCTTCCATAGCCATAGTCATGAAATTCACCAAAAGGGATACACCAGAATGGATAATATAGTGCAGTATAAGTTACTCACCACCCCATGACCCCTAGGGAAAGTACTAGGGTGACTACATCTAGAGTCTACTTGACCTGAGCCCCCCCCCCTGATTGTGCCCCACCTCTCTGCCCTTTGGAATATATAAGGCTTGCTGATATGAATCATGAGACCTGTGCTAAATATAGCAGGCCCAATCAGCTGAGAAGATACTGCTGCCAGTTCCCTCCCTGCAAACCAGTGTGTTTACCGTCCCTGGCTCCTGAAGCTCTAAACCTGTCCTGCGTCTCATGTAATGTTGCTGTCATTTTCCAAACTATGTTTCCTGCCAGTCCCATTATAATACATTATTCGATCAGTGTTACAAATCAAAAACATGGCCACTGTCATGACACCTCTCCTCTTGGTCTTCATCACCATGTGTCATACATGCACATTCATGAACCAGGTGGGGTTATAACAGATGTCGGTAACACACCGGACAACAGTTCGACTATAATAATCAGAGCGGGCAGCATCCAACAAACAAACTTATGTATGTGATTATCAAATACATGTGACAGCAAGCACCTTTATATGCATATACAATAGTATTACACTAACACTGCCCCCAGTGGTCATTTTAATGCAAGTACACAGGCAGCATCCAACAGCTCAGCTCCTAAAAGGAGACGAAAGGGGAACACTTAGGCAGTCATGAACCTCATAAAAACAGGTGCACTCCTAGCAAATAGGTACCAGTAGACTACATATTAAGATCTGGATCCAATCTTTACCCATCATGGCGGCAATGCCTTTTAGGCAATATGAGTAAAATGAAGCTGCACTACCCTCTGCAAAAAGTGTTAATAGTGCTGTGCAATACTCTTCCCAGAAATCCCATAAGAAGTTACTATACCATTTGAATTGTATTATCTGTGCTAAGACCAGAAAAAAATTGTCAAACTCATAAAAGGTTTCTAAGCTGTAAACTAATACACAAAGTGCTATATCCACTCAAGGAATATTTTAATGCAAACAAACAAATTAAAATATTACAAAATAAAATGGTTGCGCTTCAATCAATAATATAATTAAAAGTGATATATGTCCATTAAAATGTGTCCCAGTCCGTTATAACCAAGTGCTTCAACAGAAGGTGACTGCTTCTTCTTCAAACTGTATAGTGTTCCACGTAATTGTGCTCCAAATAACCACCACAGCCTCACCACTAGCATCCCCACTGAATTTGCACTCACCGGATGCTGTTGGCCACCTAGTAACACTCTTAGAATGGTCAAGTAGCAATTGAAATCTTATTCCACTTCACATCATTCTCTGATCACAGTAATCCCTATATTCACCAGAAAGGAGGAACCAGAATAGATAATATAGTGCAGTATGCCTTTTATTAAAATCATGCTAAAATACATCAATTATATTGCACTAACATATACTGGTGTACTCCTGGAACCCAGATAACTTGCTGACTGGAGCGCTGCTGTATGGGAGCACTGTTGCTCAGAAGCAAGCATGCATTTCAACTGGCGGAAGTTGTGTCACCAGAAGTTCCTGCTCTTATGAGTTTCGTCAATTCCTGGACATCATAGCCTCCAGAGTATTCCTAGGTGGTCAACAGCACTATTAGCACTTTTTTGCAGAGGGAGGCGCTGCCTCATTTTTCTAATATTGCACAATTTATAGGGTGGCACATACTCCAAATTAACAGCAGGAGCAGCCCATCTGTAGCTTTTGTGTAGTGTTGCCCAGGTAAGATATATTAATATTTTTTAGCACCAATGCCTCTTAGGACCTTCAGGGACTTGATCCCCCTTCTTGGAATCCACTGGCTTGGACCTGTATAGCACCCTGCCGGAAACACTTTGGTCAGTCATTACTGCGCAGGGTTCCATATACACAGGGTACAGCGCCTCATGGTCCATTACAGGTTGTCCCCATGTCCAGACTTCTTCCATCACAGCGGAGTCCAGGTACCATCCCTTTAAGCACAATAGCCTTAGGAACAGATCCGAATATTGCCAAACTCTTGAACCCAATCTAGAATCATCTGAGCACATGGGAGCATATTGTGCATTTCTGCACATCAGTGACCATCACCTTCTGACACTAGCAAAAAACTTAGGAATGGGAGAGGTTATATAGGGGAGGACTTCCTTTGTTTTTACCAATGCCCAATAACCTGTAGGTGCAGAAACCAGGTAGCTGTGATTTATAGTAGGCTCTGTGTCCCTTGAAATACGATAAATAAATATTTATTACAAATTCCATTGCTTTAGAGATGTGTATATATTAATGTGGACTTGCCATCAGGTACATGATTTCTGTAAAAGTGCTAGCATGATAAATAATATGTAAGTGTAACACTTCTTGGCATTTATCAGGGTAAGGGGCTGTAGGGTGCTCTGAATGAATGACTGGCTAGAGACAATGTCTGCAATATAAAATATATACACTTCAGGCAGGGTGATGTCTCAGAGCACTTGGGCAGCACTTCACCCACAACTATTTTAAATTCCATGATGAGTTTTTTCTAGAAGTGACTGGGACAGCCATGGGAGCAAATTTTGCTCCATCCTACGCAAACCTCACCATGGGTTTATGGGAATCCACTTACATTTGACACAATAATCCATTCTCTTCCAACATCGTGTTCTATGGCAGGTATATTGATGATGTCATTATTATTTGGGATGGTAGCAAATCCATGGCACAAGATTTCATCACACATTGCAATAACAACAGCATGGATCTATCTTCCACCACTGTCATGGACAGGAATCATCTAGCCTTCTTGGATCTCGAATTGAATCATGTTGGGAATTAAATCCATGCAAGAAATTACACCAAACCAACTGCAGGCAATTCCTTCCTTCACTATAAAAGCTGTCACCACCCGCAGTGGCTCAACAACATCCCAAAAAGCCAATTTTGCAGACTCAAAAATAATTGTACCAGAACATCAGACTATGATATCCAGAACAAGATTTTAGAGGAAAAATTCTTTGACAAAGGCTTTCCATTTGACATTGTGGATGCAGCCTACGCCCTATATAAAGAAACACCAGTGACATACTGTCATATGACCCAGGCTGATAACAATGAGATGTGTTTTATCACTTTATCACTCAGTTCCATTCTCACCATAGACAGATGGAACAAATTATCCAAAAACACTGGCCCCTACTTAAACAAGATCAACATCTCCTTCCTGCTTTATCTGATAAACCTAAATTTGCTTATAGAAAAGCTCCCAGTATTAAAAGTAAGCTGGCACCAAGCAAATTAAAAAAGATTTTGATCTTCACGGGCAGGTATCAATGCTGCAAGCCCCTGTGCAAGACCTGTCAGTTTCTTCAGCACAGGCAGAAAGAATTCAGTGTCAAAGCCTATCATATCAAAGAATTTTACACATGCTGCTCTGACTATGTAGTATATTGCCTGTCATGTCCATGTGGCCTTTTCTATGTTGGTCGGACCATAAGGATATTACGCAAACGATTTGGCGAGCATTGCTGTTTTGTTGATGAAGGCAAGGATATACACAGCGTTCCAAGACAATTTCTGGAACGCCACAATAAATACACTGATGGTCTGAATTTTTTGGGTAATTGAAGCTATGCCCATAGATCTCCCCTTGGCTGAGTGCTTCTGTAAGCTCTGCCAGAGGGAGATGTATGGATTTTTTGTTTGGATGTTCTATCTCCTGGAGGGTTAAAAATGAGAAGTTTGAAATCAATACATTTCTTTAGTCATTTTAGCTACTTATATTCTTATATGTCTCATTTGTGTACTTTTCTCGGGTCCACCAATTATTCCACACACATATAATTGGAAACTGGCATGCATCTGTAACTGTTCATATCTGATATGCTCCTACACATAGCTGTAGTCCATATATAGAGTCTTTCCTTATATCTGTTACAGCTTCCATATATGTATGCCCCCTGCTGGATACTACATCTCATGCGGGTTTGCTGTTCACAAGAAACATTGCCTGATGTGAATGATGCCTCGCACAAAAGAGCTCTCAGAAGACCTACGATTAAGAATTGTTGACTTGCATAAAGCTGGAAAGAGTTATAAAAGTATCTCCAAAAGCCATGCTGTTCATCAGTCCACGGTAAGACAAATTCTCTATAAATGGAGAAAGTTCAGCACTGCTGCTACTCTCCCTAGGAGTGGCCGTCCTGTAAAGATGACTGCAAGAGCACAGCGCAGACTGCTCAGTGAGGTGAAGAAGAATCCTAGAGTGTCAGCTAAAGACTTACAAAAGTCTCTGGCATATGCTAACATCCCTGTTAGCGAATCTACAATACGTTAAACACTAAACAAGAATGGATTTCATGGGAGGATACCACAGAGGAAGCCACTGCTGTCCAAAAAAGAGCACCTGGATGTTCCACAGCAGTACTGGCAAAATATTCTATGGACAGATGAAACCAAAGTTGAGTTGTTTGGAAGAAACACACAACACTATGTGTTGAGAAAAAGAGTCACAGCACACCAACATCAAAACCTCATCCCAACTGTGAAGTATGGTGGTGGGGGCATCATGGTTTGGGGCTGCTCTGCTGCATCAGGGCCTGGACTGATTGCTATCATCGAAGGAAAAATGAATTCCCAAGTTTATCAAGACATTTTGCAGGAGAACTTAAGGCCATCTGTCCAGCAGCTGAAGCTCAACAGAAGATGGGTGTTGCAACAGGACAACGACCCAAAGCATAGAGGTAAATCAACAAAAGAATGGCTTAAACAGAAGAAAATATGCCTTCTGGAGTGGCCCAGTCAGAGTCCTGACCTCAACCCGATTGAGATGCTGTGGCATGACTTTGAGAAAGCGATTTACACCAGACATCCCAAGAATATCGCTGAACTGAAACAGTGCTGTAAAGAGGAATGGTCAAGAGTTACTCCTGACCGTTGTGCACGTCTGATCTGCAACTACAGGAAACGTTTGGTTGAAGTTATTGCTGCCAAAGGAGGTTCAACCAGTTATTAAATCCAAGGGTTCACATACTTTTTCCACATGCACTGTGAATGTTTACATGGTGTGTTCAATAAAAACATGGTAACATTTAATTCTTTGTATGTTATTAGTTTAAGCAGACTGTGATTGTCTATTGTTGTGACTTAGATGAAGATCAGATCACATTTTATGACCAATTTGTGCAGAAATCCATATCATTCCAAAGGGTTCACACACTTTTTCTTGCAACTGTATGTTAATGGACATCGCGTACTGTGCATTTATGTGTCCTTGGGACACATACACGCATGTGCTCTTCTGCGTTTTGTTGCTGCTGTTTTTGTACCCTTGTGTGCTTGTGTGCATTCTCACAAACTATCTTTTACACAGAACATTCAATTGCATACATGCTTTTATTGACGTGTCATGGCATGCTGACATTTGTGTTAACCCAATCTTCCCCCTCCTCTTATTGTTGCCATCAATATCCTAGTCTTCGTCATGTTACCCCCCATTGTTTTAATTCCCCTCTTGTGTGTTTTTTGTATGTATACAGTGCTGATACAGCACATAACAATCCCGGACTCTGGCTGTCATTCTTCCTGTTCCCGCCTTAGCCCCACCCACAGCCTTGCCCCTCAACACTATAAGAGGCCATGTCTTCTGGCCCTACTCCATTGGTATGAAGAAGGAACCAATTAGAAGTTCTGAAATGCGTCCTGCCCCTTTACGTCATTTCCGTGCATTCCATGCTGGTTTTGGTCTCCTTCCGCTGGCGTCACTTCCGGGTCCTGTGTTCCACGCTGATCCTAGCAGCACAGATGATTCTCCTGGTGCCTCACTCCTGCTGCAACTGCAGCTTCCCACTGCTGGCTGGTTGGGATCCGATGCTGCACACCAGGCGATCCACAGGACCACTTCACTGGGACCACGCTGACATTGGACTACCATCCCATACATTTATCATGATGAGCTCTGTTTCATTTTTTATTTAGTAAGTGTTTTCAACCCCTTTTGGGTTAATAAAGTATTTTACTGCTGCACTTAGAGGCGCCTTTCTTGTTTGTTTTTATCTTCTTGGTATTAAATACTTCTCATAAAGTACTCAGTCAGCATCTACTTCTTGGACTAAGATGCTGGCTTAGAGATGACACAGCCACGTATATTTTTATGTCTGTGCAGTTCTTTGGCATGTTCACAAATATCTGACACAGAATAGTGCATCAGCCTCTTCCCTTTACAGAGCTACACAGTAGGGGAGAAAAAATGCTTCCTCCTACCTGCCGGAGGCTGAGACATCGTCACATCTTTGACTGGAATTCAGTCATGGCTTTTTTGATAATGACCTTTTCTGAAAAAGTATACTGTTGCTGTATATCATGATATGTCAGCAAATTTGTGCAAATAAACTTGTAAAAATACCGAAAGGGCCACTTTAATTTGTGACACTATTATGTTATTTTTAATATTTTTATAACATTGTACCAGATTTAATATAGTATTTGTTTTAGGACTCTATAAATGTAAATTAGATAGTGTCTGTGGTTAATAAGCTGCAGAAGCCCCGGCAAGCACAAGAATGCAATCATTTTTTGAGATGATAAGGTGCAATATATTTCTGGCTTGTATACATTATAGGGGGCTAGTATACATTATAGGAATAATTGTACTCAATTGTTAAGTATATACTGTATACACACAGCAGAGAACAATAATTAAAACAGATGCAAAAAATGTGATCTAACCTAAATGATTCTCTGTTTTTGTCATCTGTATGTAATATTGAATGATACTTTAAAAACTAGGGAAAATCCACTTGACAATTAAAAAGTAGAGCTACTGAAAGAGTTTGGCAGCACAACGCATATCACTTTTTGTGATCTTACAAAATCCTTACTAATGATGTTTTTTTCTATTTTCCACCACCTGCACATTAAAATGGAAGAAATAAATATACTTCCATCAAGTTACAGGTGTTCATCTTTAGTTACTGACTCCGAGAGTGCAGATTTTGGGATTCTTGCCATCTACATATAAAACATTGCTGTACTAATACTAAGGATGCATGTGTTCATTTCTCAAAAAAGTAATTAAAGTGGTTTGAAAGGCAGAAGGTTTTTTTACCTTAATGCTTTCACTGCTTCCCTACAATAAGGGAAAAAAACTCCAGTGTTGTGCTTCCCTGCAGCCCCCCAAATACTTACCTGACCTTGAACTTGATCCAGCTCTGTCCAAGAGCAACAGCTCTCTCCACTCTCTTTCCCTTCACAGGTCATGGAGGCAGCAGCAAGAGTCATTGGTGCTTGTCACTGTCAATCACAGCCTGTGAGGAGAGAGCACGGGGTGGGGCTAAGCCTTGTTGTGTGTCAATGTACACACAGCATGGTTCAGGATCGAGCCTGCATAGGTACCTCCATAGGAAGCAGCTTGCTATGGCAGCACTCAGAAGGAAGGAGGAGCCAGGAGTGCCAGCAAGGGACCCAAGAAGAGGAGAATTGGGGCTGCATAGAGCAGGTAAGTATGACATGTTTGTTATTAATTGTAATTGTAAAAATACATTTAGAATCACTTTAAAAAGTAATGAACAGATAGGCCTCATGCACACGGGGTGTTAGAAAAAAAGAGCTGGAAAGCCACTACCAATGCCAGGGAAAAATGGTTGTAAAAACAGGCTTTTCGTATCGTTTTGCATTGGTTTTAATGCGCGTTTAGCAGCGCTGGCTTTTTTAACATCATTTCTCTGCCTCTAATTTCAAAAACAATGGTTCCCTATGGGAGCCCATTGATTTGAATAGAAGTCACACCAGAAGTCGGATAGTGATGATCTGACTTGCGTTGCGACTTGTGTGCTGAGGATCTTGAAGGGGAACCCCCACCAAAATGACATAACAATTGGCGTGGGGTTCCCCCCAAGATCCATACCAGACCCTTATGTGAGCATGCACCCCAACAGGTCAGGAAAGAGAAGGGCGAGCGAGCACCCCCCTGGACCATACCAGGCCACATGCCCTCAATATGGGAAGGTGGGGGCTTTGGGGCAGGGGGACCTCCCTCCCCAAAACACCTTGTCCCCATGTTCATGAGGACAAAGGCCTTCTCCCAACAACCCTGGCTGGTGGTTGTCAGGGTCTGCGAGTGGGGGGCTTATCAGAATCTGGAAGCCCTTTTAACCAGTTCCACACTGCCTACCGTCTATTTACAGCGGCAGTGTGGACGCTGGGTGCGAATCGCCGTAAAAAGGCGGCAATATGCGAATGGCCACTAGGGGGCGCGCGTGCACCCGCCGCACTCCTGAGGAGTGTGCCCATGGCTCGCGATGAGCGGTCACAGGCAAAGAACGGGGAACCGCCGATGTAAACAGTGGGGGCATGGGAGATCTACTGATCCCTGTCACCCCACAGTAAGAACACACCCAGGGAGCACAGTTAACCCCTAGATCTCCCCCTGCAGGTTAACCCCTTCACTGCCAATGACATTCATACAGTAATCAGTGGACATTTAAATTTCTGATCGCTGTATAAAAGTCATTGGTCCCAAAAAAGTGTAAAAAATGTCCGACATGTCCGCCCCAATATCGCAGTACCGCTAAAAATCGCAGATCGCCGCCATTACTAGTAAAAAAATAAAAAAAATAAAAATTCTCACCACACGTAAACGCGGCCACTTTTGCGCAAAACCAATCAATAAACGGTGATTGCAATTTTCTTTATCACAAATATGAGGAAGAGTATAAATCGGCCAAAACCGGTGAAAAAAAATGTTTTTTTATATTTTTTTTTGGACTTGTATTTTAGCAAAAAGTACGAAATTTGTTTTTTTTTGCAAAATTGTCACTCTTCTTTTGTTTATAGCGGTGATCAGAAATGACACAGAGGGGATCAAATACCACCAAAAGAAAGCTCTATTTGTGGGAAAAAAGGATGCAAATTTTGTTTGGGTACAACGTCGCATGGCTGGGCAATTGTCAGTTAAAGCGACGGAAGTGCCAAATCGCAAAAAGTGCTCTGGTCCTAACCTGGGAAATTCTTCCGGGGCTGAAGTGGTTAACACGGGGGTGACCAGATCCCCGGCCCCCCACCCTAGGTGAATGAGTATGGGGTACATTGTACCCCTACCCATTCACCTAAAAAAGTAAAAAAAGTACACAGGTTTTTGATAAAGCAATTTATTAAATCAGCTCCAGCATCTCTTCCGATTTCTTCTCCCCTCTCCGGCTCCGCACCCCCCTCCAGTGATGTCTTCTCCCTCTGCCGGTTCTTCTACCCTCTCCGGTTCTTCTCCTCTCTGTGCTGTCTTCTCCCTCTTCTGCTGGGTCTTCTCTCTCCGCTGTCTTCTCCCTCCTTTCTTCCTCCGATGTTCACCCGATGTGCTCTCCCGGTGTAATGCTAGGGCCACCACGTGCCATGACTTATATAGCCATGGGGTGGGGCCAACGGGTGATCTCACCTGGAAAGCCCCATCCCCTTGTGACTTCACCGCTTCCATGATGCCTCGGTGGCCGCGCTACATGGCTATATAAGTCATGGCACATGGCGGTCAGCGCCCAGAGCTGATTTAATAAATTACTTTATCAAAAACCTGTGTACTGTTTTACTTTTCACATTTTTTTAGGTGAATGGGTAGGGGTAAAATATACCCTATACTTGTTCACCTAGAGTGGGGGGCCAGGATCTGGGGGCTTCCTTGTTAAAGATTCCAGATTCCGATAAGCCCCCGCCCGCAGACCCTGACAACCACCGGCCAGGGTTGTTGGTAAGAGGCCCTTGTCCTCATCAAGGTGGGGACAAGGTGCTTTGGGGGTGGGGGGGTGCAGGGCCCCCCCGCCCCAAAGCACCCATCCCCATGTTGAGGGCATGTGGCCTGGTATGGTCCAGGAGGGGGGTGCTCGCTCGTCCCCCCTTCCTGACCTGCTGGGCTGTATGCTCGGATATGGGTCTGATATGGATGTTGGGGGACCCCACGCCTTTTTTGGGGGGTCCCCTTTTTTTGTGGGGGTTCCCCTTAAAATCTATACCAGGCCGAAGGGTCTGTTATCGTCTTGGGGGGAACCCCACGCCAATTCTTTTTTTCATTTTGGCAGGGGGTTCCCCTACAAGATCCTCAGCACACACATTGCGCCGCAAGTTGAATCATCATAATCTGACTTCTGGTGCGTCTTCTATTCAAATCAATGGGCTCCCATAGGGAACCACTGATTTTGAATACAGGCATGAGAAACGCTTGAAGAGGCTTAACGCTGCTGTATCCAGCATTAAGCCGCATTTAGCCGCTTTTGCCAGCGTCAGACGTTTTTACAGCTCTAACGCCAGTCCTCAGAATTCGCTGGTCCTGGGTTTTTTCTGCAGCTTGAAAACGCCTATGCCACTTACAGCTCATAAAAGCCTGTGTGTGCATGAGGCCATAGAATAACATGGAGGGGCATTTTTAAGCTGTTAAAAAAAAAAATCAGATGTCCCTAGAAGCAGCCGATAAAACGTCCTGTGTGCATGAGGCCTTACATCTACCACTGACCAGTATTATTTGTTTATGCTTATTCAATATTAGGGATGGGCGAATGGTTCGGCCCCAGCATGAGTTCGGGCTGAACTTTGGCTGTTCGCCTGTTCAACAAACACCCAAATTATCAGGGCATTCAACCACTTGTTCGTCCCGCCAAATTACCACAATGCACTGTGCCGCTGCACAGTGCATTGGAATCCCTGATTGGCTAAAGCAATTAAAGCTGTTGTATACCCATTTTATAACTTTTACCTACAGGTAAGCCTATAATAAGGCTTACCTGTAGATAAAATTAATATTTCCTAAACCTGTACGGTTTAGGAGATATTCCCACTGAAATGTGGCGTTGATGTCACAGCGCAATGCCAGTGATGTTCCAGCGAAGACCCGGTGCATAGCGCTGGACCTTGCCAGAAAGTCTGCCGGGAAAAGGGCTCCCGTGCGGAATGCAGTGCATACTAGCTCATTATGCCTTGGCCTTACAGGTTTTGTTTTTTTTTCCCATGATGAGTATACAAACGCTTTAAAGCTTTGCCCAATCAGGGCACAGAGTACTATGACTCTATCCAATCATGGCTCACTACTCTTAGTCCCACCCAACACTATAAAAGTATTCTTTCAATAGTGGCAATTTGTAGTGTAATATTGGTGTGGAGAGAGATAGAACAGGGCTCTGTTCAGCGCTACTAGAGAGTTAGTGTGCTATAGTGTGTGATTATTATTCTATTGTCAATGTAGAATATCGGTATAGTGTGACTCAAGTGATAGTTCAGTCAGTGTGAGTGTAGTGACCACCATTCATATATACTATAATGTGAATCAAAGGATCGTTCAGCCAGTGTGAGTGTAGTGACCACCATTCATCTTTACATTAGTGTGAATCTAATGATAGTTCAGTCAGTGTGAGTGTAGTGACCACCATTCATCTTTACATTAGTGTGAATCTAGGGAACGGTCAGTCAGTGTGAGTGTAGTGGCCACCATTCACCTTTACATTAGTGTGAATCTAGTGATAGTTCAGTCAGTGTGAATATAGTGACCGTTTAACACAGTATAGTTCAGTGTATTACTGCAAGTTTAACACCGTATATTTCAGTGCGTTACTGCACATTTGATGCAGTATATTGCAGTGTGTCAGTGCAGTTTTACTCCAGTATATTACAGTGTATCAGTTCAGTGTGTCTGTGTAGTGAGTACTCAAGTTACAGTGCGCCAAACACCACTTTCCATTGATTAAAGTGCATCCACGTACACATTTGCACATCTTTGTTACATTTTGTTAATAAGGACCCCCCATCATGTCTGGGAGGACAAGGAGAGGCAGACATTCCCACAGCACTGTGAGGGGGCCAGTAGCGTATGTGTCCACAGGCAAAGCTGGACATAGTCAGTCTCCAGGCAGGGTATCATTTCCTCTGTTTAGTTATGTTGTCCATGCTATCCAGCCACAGCATGCAGAGGAAGGGTGGACTGGCTTACTAAACCATCCTCATCCTCCGTCACCCAAGCAGAGACTATTGCGCAGTCCACTTCAGCTGCCAGAGTGGCTAAACCTGCCTTCTTGTCCACATGCACTTACTCACCTCAATCTGCCCCCGCTATACCCCATGACCTCTCAGCAGCCTCCACTGACAGGGATGATGGTATAGTGCAGGGTGTCCCAGGTCCTTGCAGCACATCTGCAAGTAGCATACCACCAGCTGTAGACTGTTGGGGACTTCAAAACCAGATGGATGGGGGACTTCCAAAAATCTGAGCTTTGGGAACACACAGTGATGCCAAGATGAGGTCAAAACATGTTCAGTTTATTCAGGGAAATATCCCTAGCTTTTATACATTTAAAATGAGGTAGACCTTTTGCAGATGGTTTGTACAAGAGTTAAAAAATCATGTGATGCATTCCAGCAAATGTTTACAAGTCAGAGTGTTCTAGCAGAGAACAATTGATAACGTATGTGCGTGCAGTACACAATCTCATAATGATGAGTCATACATAGTTGTCTGAAAGTTAGAGAAGAATATACAAGCATAGAAGCATCATTAACCCCATCTGATTACATCCCTTAACCACTTGCTGACTGCCCGCCATGGATTGACGCCGGCAAAGCGGTTCGATATCGCGAAACGCCGTCACCTGACTTTTTGTTTATAGCGGTGATCAGAAATGATGCAGAGATGATCAAATACCACCAAAAGAAAGCTCTATTTGTGGGGAAAAAAGGATGCAAATTTTGTTTGGGTACGCATGACCACGCAATTGTCAGTTAAAGCGACGCAGTGTAGAATCGCAAAAAGTGCTCTGGTCCTAAAGTGGGAAATCCTTCTGGGGGTTGGAGTAGTTAAAAGGAAAATGCACATGTGACCTGTTGATTATAGGTCAAAAAGTGAGGTGAACTGCTAATGTTGGTGGTGTGTGCAATACATACGGGGGCATTTACTAAAACGGGTGCACATAGAATCTGGTGCAGCTGCGCATAGTAACCAATCAGCTTCTAACTCCAGCTTGTTCAATTAAGCTTTGACGATAAAACCTAGAAGCTGATTAGTTACTATGAACAGTTGCACCAGATTCTGTATGCACCAACTTTAGTAAATCTCCCCCCTAGTGTGTCAATTTTGCATACGAACTAATAGCTCGTACACACGGGACGACGATCGCGCGTGCGACCATGTTGAATCGTACGTTGACGGTCGTATGTAGCCTACTGACATGCACACGATGGTCGTGTGTGCAACGTACGACCGGTCGAACGTGATGACGCGAACGCGCGTATAAAGAGGAAGTGCTGGTATCGTTGCGCACCCTTTGGGCTCCTTCATCTAATCTCGTGTTAGTTGAAGTTTGGTGTGTGTTGATTCGCGACTTTCAGATCGTTCTTCAGATCGTTCTTTTTGGATCGTTCTTTGGCTCGTTTCTGGACGCTCGTTCGTCAACGATGTTGCTGTTGGCCTAGGAGTTCTGGCTTGGACCCGAAACCAACGTAGGAGAAGGAGAGAGAGGAGTTGCTGGACCAAGAATTGGTTGCTGAACCGTGATCAATTTGGTCATATGGCTTTGGTAAGGGAGCTCCAGGAGAATAATCCTGATGATTTCAGGAATTATCTCCGGATGATGGACCCCTGCTTTAGACACCTCCTGGCATTGGTGTCCCCCTATATTCAGAAGGCGGACACCTGCATGCGCCTTGCTATCACCCCAGAGCAAAGGCTCATTGCTACTCTGAGATACCTGGCGACAGGAAGAAGCCTGC
>BLSH010473118.1:111855-125405 GCA_018402905.1 Glandirana rugosa | reverse complement strand
ATTTAAAAAATGCTTCACCTCAGTTCCCAGGTCAGTACGTCCTCTCCTTGTCAAATGTACAGTAAGGCTTCACTGCCTCACTTCGGGGTTACTTGCCCACTCAAAAATCATGACGGACCTATTTCGTTCCGGCCTAGGTCCTCTCTCTCGGATAAGCGAGGCCGTACAATGAAAACATCGCGTGGGGTGCATCCTCGGCGACCACTTATCCCTAGGGGGTGGGACGTGTCGATCCGTGTGAATCTCAGTCACTTGTCACGTCGTGAAACATAAATAACTCCCCTAGTACATAGCAAAAATTATCCCTGGAGTTTCTAAAGTCAAGTGAGCATCCCATAACTTCCCTAATCCCTATCCAAGTATTATCCCCTCAATAAATACAAAGTGCTGCACTGTTCACTGACTCTAAGTGTGCCTAGCTGTGCAGGGTGGGGGATCCCTATTCACCAGCGGCTCCTACGTGGGGTGCGCTACAAAAGTAACATGCCGGAGCGAATAGGCTCTCTCTCCTGGATCCGGCCTTGCTTTATCCAGGCAGTACTAAAAACTCACCCGTTCATTGGGGCTTCACTCCGTCACTTCGGAATGACATGTAAACTGTTCCTCTCCTGCATGACTGGACCCTTGACTCCACTTCGTAAAAAATTTAAATTTCCTCCTGGTTCTGCGCACAATTTTTCAAGGGATATGTAGCCTAAGACACACTTGGCAGCCAAGGATTTGTTTTCAAAAGGTTGATTCAGAGACCAAGCTGAATCGACTACCTCTCAGGATAGTCACCAAATTCCCCTGTGGACATACCTGCAGATCACACATTATCTCAACGCCTCTAATACAAAACATTTATGCACTAGGGACCTCACCAGACAGGAAACATTTTGCACTGCTAAGGAAATCAAAGTTCATCTCCACTTTGTATTCTAGTATGTTTACAGCTGTCGGCAGGAACAGGCAGAGGCGACTCAGATCCTCCTCGGGTTCCCCCCGAGACAATCCAGATGCCATGATTACTGAGAAACCATCGAGAGCAAAACCATTCTCAGCAAGACGGAAGACTGATCATTAACTGGGCCCAATTTCTTACCTTGTCCTGTCTTACTCTGACTGGCCTGTATCTTTATTTTTTTTTACTATACCTACCTGGATCTATTTTTGGATCTATTTTTGGCTTGACCCCCATTCCACTTCCACTGGGAGTCCCTCAGCTAGATCAAATGGGCGTTTATCGCCCCTCTCAGGGAACGTTCTCATTTGTACTGAACCTTGCTGTTTGACCTGATAGGGGACATGCTACTACGGGCAGTAAGCTAATGCCAGGGACCCAGACTATCTTCCAGGAGGGCTACTGTCTGCATACAGCTGGGCCACTGGCTCCTGGAATGTCTGAGTAGGGCAGGACAGGACTCATAACTTTGAACATTTGCCAGCCTACACCTGTCAGCCCAGAGTACGGATTCCCTCCTTGCTCCCCTTTTTTTTTCCTTTTTGTGTCTCATATTTTGCTTTCCTTTAGCCCGCTTTAGCCTTCAACTCCCTCTCGCACCCAGTGGATAGCGGTGTGGGGTCTACCCTTGTTATATCTTCCATCAATGCTCCTATTATTGTTCTATGGTTCTTTTTTTTCCCTTTTTTGGGGCACAGACTATGGACACCTAACACCCTACTTATAAGCGGGCACAGATCGGCCCTGGCGCGCGTGTCCCCCGCCGCGTTGCATATACTAACAGCCATTCTAGTGCTTTTACCCACAGCGACTGCACCGCAGTGGTGGGCCTGGTGCCCCCATGTCGTGTGGACTTCTTGCCTTGCTGATGTTATTACTGTTCATGTTGATTCTGATATTGAAATTTGCATAATATTGCCATGATATTTGGACATGTAAGCGTCAGGGAACCAGCGGCCCCTCTGAGCTGCGAGAGGGGGGAACTCAGCGGAGGCCCAATCACCAGATTAAGGGCGCAGGCTGGGACCCCCCCTCCCGTGGACAGGACCGCACTGATACCAGCATATGGAGAGGGGCCCCACTCTTGCGGATTGTTTCTGGACCCTGGCGTTGGCACTGCGGACCGGGGGGAGACTGGGGTGTCCCCCGCAGTTTGTTTGGGGGGTTGGCCCCAACGCTCCTGGGCTGATTGCCCTTGGGGCTCTTTGCCTCTTGCCCCCCTCGGTCCCCCTGCTTTAGGGGGGACTGGGGATAGGCTGATCGGCGAGCCTTATCTTAACGGACTATCACTGGTCTACTCAGTTTGGTTGGTTTGTTTACTTGTTGAGAGTGACTTACTATTACTATTTCTAAACACTGTCTGCTGCCCCCTCTGGGTGACATTCCTCGGCGGCTCTTGGCCGTGGCGGCAGATGCTCCAGTACCTGGGCTGCAGAAGTGGAGGGCTATTTTAAACTCTCTCTCTGGCGACATTCACCAAAATTTCATCGGGACCCACTTATGTTCTACTGCGACCTCATAAGCTGTCCAGGCAGCCTGAGTCCTGGAAGCTACCTATGCGGACTCCCCCGGTGGGCTCCCCCTCGCTCCACCCCCTTTTCCTTTCTGGGGGGAGGGGGGATACCCCTGGGTCCCGTCCTACCTAAATACGGAGAGCCCGAACTGTTTCTCTTGTTCATGTGACTGATAGCCTTGGTTTCTGATAGATTTTCTGCTAGCCTCCTTCCCCTCACCTAGGTGGCAGGCCCCTATTGGACCCATACCAGTTACTCCACTATCCCCCAATCCTTTAGGTGATACAGCAGGACTGTTCTCATCTCTCCCTTCCCCCCCAGCTGCTCTCTCCCTAATCCTGTTCACGGCTATAGCTCTGACCCCTAGGTGGGGGACCCACCTCGATGGCGCACTGTAAGCCGCGCTCGACCCCCCTCACACTTAAAGTCTACTCGCTCAATGCACAGGGCCTAAACATCCCTGAAAAGAGGAGCAGTGTTTTAGCAGAGGCAGCGAGACAAAAAGCTCAGATTCTTTTTTTGCAGGAAACCCACTTTAGGGGAGGATCGGTCCAATCCGCCCGTTCATGCCCCTTGCCAAACTTCAACATCGAAGGGAGTCTACATTCTTCTTGCCAAGTCTAGCCATTTCAATGTCTCTGACCAGCTGATGGACAGGGAGGGTAGATACTTATTTGTAAATGGCACATGGCACGATAAACCTATTACGTTGGCTAATATTTATTGCCCTAATGTGAAACAAGTCCCCTTTCTACGAGAAGTTAGTTTAATAATTCTGGGGGGTGACTTTAATGTCCCCTTAGACCCACTCCTAGATACTTCTACAGGGACCTTGTCCCTTCCGTATTCAGCGCTGAGGTAGATCAAACTTCAACTTGCATCCCTCGCCTTGCATGACACTCGGAGGACCTTGCACCCACGCGATCAAAACTACACCTTCTATTCCGCACTACACCGTAGGTATACTATCTTTTCCTCTCGCAGCCGGACATTTCCTTACTGCACTGTGCAAACATCGAGGCCATGGTCCTCTCGGACCACCACCCCGTTACCCTCACTCTCACTTTCCCAGAGCGTATTATTTCCACTAAGACCTGGAGGATGGACCAGGTGGACCTGTCGGCCTTGAAGTAGAGCATCACAGAGTTTTTCCTTACACAACGATACGCCTGGGGTGCCCCCCACGACGCAGTGGGAGGCACACAAGTGCGTCATCAGGGGCCATCTTATGGCTATTTCTGCCAAGAAAAAGGGGGAGTACAGTGCCAGGATCCTAGAACTGTCCAACAAAATACAAACCCTAGAGAGGCAGCACAAGCGCTCTTTGGCGCTTCAGGCTGCCCAAGAACTGTCCGAGGCGAAAACGCTCCTGACAGAGGAATTGCATAAACAGGCCTACTGCCAACATTTTCTCTCCCATAAAATATTCTACGAACTGGGCAACAAGCCTGGGTGCTTGCTTGCCAGGGCTGCCCAGCAACGTCAACTCGCAACTACCATGCATCACATCACTGATGCCCGGGGAAGACATCACCATAACAATGTAGATATTGCCCGACAATTCCAACAGTTCTACAATCAACTTTATAACCTTGGCTCGGACAAAAAAGATTTGGCTCCGCCCTCTAAATGGGTTGAACTCATCAGAGAGTTCCTGAACCGGCATAGCCCTATCAGAAAAGGAGGCCCCGGGTCCTAGAGGCCCCGTTAACACACGAAGAACTAACAGCAGCCCTAAAAGCCATGAAGCCCGGCAAGAGCCCGGGGCCAGATGGATTTCCGGTCCAATATTACAAATGCTTCCTAGATCTTCTAGCTCCTAGGTTCCTTTCGGCATTCAATACCTTAGCCACTACCCCCCATGATTCGCAGAGACTGCTAGAGGCCCATGTGTCGGTGATACCTAAGGAGGGGAAGGACCCGTCGAATGTTGCAAGCTATCGACCCATATCCCTGTTAAATGTTGATGTAAAATTGTTTGCCAACATTCTCGCTACCCGGCTATCCTACCATTTACCAGCTTGGGTGGGACTGGATCAGGTGGGCTTTGTCCCTGGCAGGAAAGCCAGGGACAACACCATTAAAGATCTGAACCTGCACCACTGGCTTACTAGCTCAAACAGGAGGGATTTTTCTGGGCCATGGATGCGGAGAAGGCTTTTGACAGGATGGCCTGGGACTACATGGATGCTACTTTGCAACACCTGGGATTGCGGACGCGCATGCCCTCCTTTATCGTGTCCCTATACCATAACTCAAGCGCCAGGGTCAGAGTTAATGACCACATGTCAGAAGCCTTCCCGGGCCATAATGGCACTCGGCAGGGGTGCCCTTTATCCCTCCTGCTGTATATCCTTACACTTGAACCCCTCCTTAGGTCCATCAGAGCTAAACAAAACATCTCGGGTATCAAGATACGAGACTGAGAATTTAAAATTGCGGCCTTCGCCGACGATGTCCTTCTTTTCCTTACCGCATAGACCACATCCCTACCTAATCTTCTGGCAATCTTGGAGCACTTCAAGACGATCTCTAATCTCAAAATAAACTACTCTAAGTCCTTTGCTCTAAATGTATCTCTTCCCCACGAGACCAAATGCCAACAGAACTTCCCCTTTCAATGGAGAGATGATAGTATCACTTATTTGGGTATTCAATTACCGACTAGGAATTGTTCCACAGGAACTTCCTAGCCGAGCTGTCAACTACCCATCAAGAACTGCGAAAGTGGGATAAACTCCTGGTTTTGTGGTTTGGTCGGACATCACTTATTAAAATGGTGATTCTTCCCCGTATGCTATATAAGCTACAAACGATACCGATCACGCTTCCACAATCTTTTTTCAAACAGTATAAAACAATGTGTTGCAAGTTCCTCTGGTCTGGCAGGCCGGCCCGTCTGGCATGGTCCAAACTTACACTCCCAAAGTCTCAAGGTGGTATCGGGCTCCCGGACCTCACCTCCGTAGATACTATTGGGCGACTCACCTGGTTAGAGTAGTTGACTGGTCTGTACAATCCAAATGCAAGGGGGGGGGGTGCTCCTGGAGAACCTGGTCTCGCAAACAGACTTGAAACTTGCACCATGGCTGCACAAAAAACACATCACCAGGACGGTCCAGGCACATCCCCTCATAGGTGTGACCCTTCTAGCATATGACAAAGCTTGCTCTGCAAACTCCGTCTCCAACAGGCTGTCCCCGATTACCCCCCTCAGGGGGAACCTGGACTTCCCTCCGGGGATGTCCAGATTGTTTGCAAAGGCTGAGTGGCCCTACAGAGACATGAAAGCCCAGCAATTTTTCCATAGCGGAAGGTTCCTGGGGCAAGCAGAGTTCGCGGAGCTCTCTAATACAGGTATCTTCCCATTTTGGTCCTATATGTGAAACATTTCTTAGACTGCAAAATGCACAGGGATCAATTCACCAGACCACTTACCCTCTTTGAATCTTTATTCTCCCGCACATCTCCCCAAAACCATGTAATAGCAGCCATTCAATCCTCCCTGTCTGCCGAACCGTCAGAACTCTTGAAAACTGAACAAGCATATTGGAACAAGATAGCAGGTGAGGAGATAGGGCACGAGGGCTGGGACCGTATCCACCTCTACATCCACAAGGGCTCCTTAAATGTCTCTGGTTAGGAGAACGGATACAAGCTTAAAATGCGCTGGTACAGAACACCCGACCTATTGCATAAATTTTATCCCTCTGTCTCTGACAGATGCTGGTGCTGTGGGCAGGAGGAGGGGACGTTCCTCCACATATGGTGGGACTGCCCTCTCCTTCACCCATACTGGGTCGGAGTTCATGAGCTGGTCAAACAGGTATCAACATTACCCATGGTATTCACACCTGAACAATATCTGCTGCATATGTCCAAAATTCCCCAAAAAAGATATTTTAAGTCAGTAGCGATGCATATGGTAAATGCTGTCAGGCTGTGCATTCCTGTGCATTGGCGTTCAGTATCCCTGCCTACACTGTCAGAGTGGATCCATCACACAAATCGAGTTGCGGAAATTGAAGAACTGATACATATAACGCAGGATAAAATCACCAAATTTACTAGAACCTGGGAAGCTTGGCTTGCTTTTAGATACTCGCAAACATACTTAGACCTATTGTAGGCTCTTTGGTAAACACATGATCAGCTCAGCTTTTCTTCACATATAACTTCCTTTACTGCACTGACCCTCCTTGGAGAGGGTCGCTAGGTGTCGGAGAGGGCAGCTGGTGATTCCCTTCACCCCCTCCCAATAGTGACCTAGTTCCCCCCCTTTTTCTCCTTCCCCCCCTCTTTCCCTAATTCTTATACCCCATAAGAGGTTCCCTCTTTCCTAGGGGACAAGTCAGTATCCCAAGCCCCCCCTGCAGTATTCGGGGCCACATTAGCCAAGGGAAGACCTCTTTAGGTGGCCACCCCTTCTCTTTGCCCGACCATTAGCTGTCACCCCGGGTCTATTAGTGAATAAATGCCCACGAGCCGAGGCTCGAGGAAGAATTTTGAATGATTATAACATTAGCCATTTTGGCGGATGTACTGATAAACCTTAAACGTGATACTTTTTCTATTGTTCAAAGCCTATATTTGTTACAATTTTTGTAATGCTTGAAAAAAACTATGAATAGGGACGCATGCACGGCTTCTGAAGATGGCAGACGCATAACTGCAGAGCTCCGGTCTCAGCCCACTCTCCGAGACTCCTGCAATGCTTCGCGAGCAAACTTCAGCCACAGGGGTTGGGCCAGCAACATCCTCTTCACCCCAGGCACCCCATGGGTAAGATTGGGTGGCTTGAACGTTTCCTGACTAGGCCCGCATCCCCGACCTCGATTTCCCAGGGAGATCCGGCGGGGGAACCCGATACAGCGGAAAACCTCCCATCCCAATCTCCCACAATCAGGGAAGAGCCAGAGCCACACAAGATGTTAACCCCAGAACTTCTAGATGAAAAACTGCAGGGTTTACTGCAGCAATTGACTCTCACTATATCCCAAGCTGTTGGGAATCTTTCACAGGAACTCAGGGGAGAGCTGGATGCATTAGGGAATGGACGGACCCTCTTGAAACCAAGCTGGACGATTTACTACAATATACACATGTGCTGGAGGAGGAAAATTCATCCCTTAAGCATACAATCTCTCAGCTCCAGATCCAACAGGAGGATTTAGAGAACAGGGAACGCAGACAGAATCTGCGAATACGTGAAATCCCAGAAACTGTAAGTGATAATAATATCCGCTCCTACCTTTTGAGCCTATTTAACACTCTAGCTCCGGAGGTGATAGACATAGACCGGCATCTGGAAAGGGCCCATCGCTCCCTGGCCCCCAAACCGCCTACAGGGGCCAGGTCCAGAGATATAATTGTACACTTTCATTTTTATGAGAGTAAGGAAGCCCTCACTTTGGCCACCCGCAACAAGTCCCAAATTGAATATAAAGAGGATAGGATTCAGATTTTCAGCGACCTTTCACCAATTACCCTGGCCTAACGCCGCAACCTGAGGCCCATCACTAGCCATCTCCAGACCCACCATGTATCCTACTTCTGGGGTTCCCCTTCCGTCTAGTTGCCACCAAAGACGGAATCCAGCACATCCTCCGTGATGTCCAGGAGGCTGACGCCTTTCTTAAGGGCCTAGGCCTTCCACCCATCCCCGAAAAGGATTTACCACCAGCTCTGATGACTCCTCGCCCTGTATCTAGTCCATCCCGGATCTGGACCCCAGCCAAGTCAAAGTCTAAGAAATCTTTCAACACTCCGCAACGTCAGCTTTCTTCTAGACAACCCCCCTGATGCACGACAAAATTGATGCTTGCTTCTTGGACAGTTTATGTCCTTTATCCCGCCAGACCTAATAGTTCGCAGAACTGGCTGGATCTTGAAGTCAACCCACCCACCCATGAGATGACAACGTTCGATTTTATAATGTTCTTCTATACCAGTTTATGCACTAACTTTTCTTTCCCTTCTGGTTAACCTTTTTTTGGTTCAGCGATATGCATTAACTGATTGTTTCTCCTCAGGGTTTGCTGGGCCCGGATGGGCTAGACCCCCTCCTGCCCTGCTGTCTTTGGAGGCTTCCCATGTCTCCCCATGAACACCAGGACTACGGTCCCGGTCACCTGAACGGTGAACACCATTCAGGTTTATGGTATTGTTGTTGTTCTTTTCCAGGCCTAATTTTGAATGCAGCTAACAGTGACTCTTATGTTAATTTTCTCTATAAGAAAGATCATTGCACCCTATGTCTTTTATTTTTACTGACTCTATTGTTTTTGGGAAACCTTCCCACATTCACAGATAATATATGCCTTATCCACTATAGAGGGTATTGGGGCAGTCCCTCGTGCTCGCCTAGGGATGGTTCCAATGCACTGTGTTTACGCATGCCTCAATTCTTTATGTACATATGGCTCTGAGACTCGTTTCAATAAATGTAAAGGGCTTGAACTCAATCAGGAAACGTTTAGCCCTGAAGGTGTTCAAGAACTGTAAAGCAGATGTGTTACTTGTGCAGGAGACGCATTTTCTCCCAGGGGGTTCCTTCAAATTGGCCGCTAAACATCTTCCTATCTTCTCAGATCCCACAGGAAGAGCATGGGTGGTCAATCCTGATTGTAGGAGGAGACTTTAATGTTGTTAGCTCCCCAACCAAAAATAGATTAACATTATTCCACACTCCTTCCCCTGCCCACGCCCAGACTTTATCTACCTCTTTTCGCAGACTACTTCGTACCAATCGCCTTCTAGACTCCTGCCGCATCAAACACCCTATAGGCAAACAATATACTTTTTATTCACCAGTACACAAAACATACTCGAGAGTGGGTCATTTTCTTATCTCAGCCCCCTTACTGACCAGAGTGGTCTCAGTGGAGATAGGCCCAATCACCTGGTCAGACCATTCCCCTATCTATTTAGACCTTATTCTCTCTAACCCCACCCCAAAAACTTGCCATTGGCGCTTGAACGAATCCCTCTTACACTCAGACCACACCAGAGAGCTACTCTCTAAGGAGTTGTGGGAATTCTTCCAACTCAATCAGGGTTCGGTCTCGGAGGCATCCACCTTGTGGGAGGCCCATAAGGCTTTCTTTAGCGAACAATGCATATCATTGGGCTCCAGACTTAAAAGGGACCGAAATGCCCAGAAAGCAAACTTACTAGATAAACTCAACCTTATGGAGGGGTCCCTCCTCTGTTCCCCTACGGTGGCTCGTCTCCGAGAGGTGACCTCTCTATGTGAACAACTAAAAGCTCTAGATCAGAACCACATCACCAAATCTCTCCTCTGGTCCAAACAAAAATTCTATGAATTTTCAAACAGACCCCACCGAATGTCAGTGCATAAACTTAAACCGCGCTCCTATCACTCCTTTCCAGAATACCTTATGGGTCCCGACAGCAAGCCCACATTCTGCCCACGCTCCATGACCCACATATTTGAAACCTTCTATCGCGAACTTTATAATTGCCTGACTCCGCAAAACCACTTTAACTTCTCCCAAACTGCGTTTGACGAGTTCTTTGATAAGCTTACTCTTCCTAAATTATCCTCCGCCAGTCTTCCCTTGCTTAATGATCCCATCTCTCCAGAGAAAATATCCCAAGTTCTCAAAACTTTGCCTTCTCAAAAATCCCCAGGCCGACGGTCTTCCCTATCTCTACTACAAAAGCTTAGCCCCTATTCTAACTCCTTATATGACAGCCTTGTTTAATTCACTTATGAAAGGTACAATACCCCACCCCCAATTTCTGCATTCCTATATCACTGTAATTCCAAAACCGGGCAAGGACCCCTCCATCCCAGATAATTATAGACCCATTGCTCTTTTAAACTCTGATTACAAGATTTTTACAAAAATTTTAGCCAATCGCCTAGCCCAACTGATCCCTATGTTGATAAACCAAGATCAGGTGGGCTTTGTCACAGCGAGACAGGCAGGTGATAACACAAGGAGAACCATAGACCTAATTGACCTTTTGAACAAATATCAAAAACCAGGGTTAGTACTGAGTCTAGATGCGCAAAAGGCCTTTGACAGGCTATCCTGGCCATATATGTTCGCCACGCTTGCTCGCTTTGGTCTTCGGGGCCCCTTTGCATCCGCGTTGAGAGCATTGTACTCTCACCCCACAGCCCAAGTCCAACTATCAGCCTTTCAATCTAAAACACTCCCACTGTCTAATGGTACTAGACAGGGTTGCCCTCTTATTCATATTATGCTTAGAGCCCCTTGCAGAGACTATTCGTTCTCACACAGAGATTAAGGGGGTACAGAAGCAACACGGGGAGTATAAACTCTCCCTCTTTGCTGATAATATACTCCTGACTTGACTGATCCACTAACCTCTCTCCCAAATTTACATCTTTTGTTAGATCTATATGGTTCACTTTCAGGCTACAAAGTCAATGCTTCTAAGACTGAAGCATTGCCCATCCTTCTCCCACCTGATCTCTTATCCACCCTCTGCCAAGCATACCCTTATAAATGGTGCCCGTGGTCTCTCCGGTACTTGGGGGTAAATCTGACACCATCCTACTCCACTCTATATGAAGCTAACTACCTCCCTCTTTTTAGAGAAATTGACGCTATGCTTAGTCAGTGGGACGCTTATCCGATATCATTATTGGGAAGGGTAAATGTTCTAAAAATGTCCATCCTCCCTAAACTTTTATATCTATTCGAGACACTTCCCATCCCAATTCCCAGACCCCGGCTTAAAACTCTCAAAAGATGGTTTCTCAACTTAGTCTGGCACAATAAATTGTACTGAATTACTAGTACAGTAGTCTTTTTTCCCCTTGGGCGCGGGTAGGCCTGGGAGCACCAGACATAATAAAATACTACCACGCAGCTCACCTGCATACCATCGTAGTCTGGTCAAACCAACATCCCTCCAACAGATGGTCAGAGATTGAGTTGGGCGCGATACACTCCATACATCCTTGCTCTCTGGTGTGGTCCCCAGCTGTACACGACAACCTCTTTTTGAAGAGGAAGTGCCTAAGTCCCATGCTATTCACCCTACGAATATGGAGGGATATCCAAAAGAAATCCCCAATCTCCTCCACTTGCCCTCCCCTTACTAATGTCTTGTTTAATCCTCTCACTCCAGATAGCACCTCGCATAAATAGATGGCACCCTGGGCACAGGCCAAGTTATTCCAGCTTCGCCACTTTGTGAATCCGGTCACTCGCAAGCTGCTTCCTTTTGAGGATATCCAAACGAAACACGATATCCCCAAACAATTACACTACTCCTATCTTCAAATCCGATATTACTTCTCCTCTCTCTCCCCTACAAACGTATTAGAGAAACCTACTACATTCAAATTTATTTGTGCCCAGGGTTCCTACCAGCTCCATTTAATCTCTGCTATAAATAAACTTCTTCATGAAACTGATACGATAGACCCTAATCATCACCTATACATGCGCAAATGGACAAAAATTCGAAATAAACCTATATCTGTAGCTGATTGGGGTAAAATCTGGGCAGCCTCCTCCAAGTCCTCCAGATGTGCAGTACATAAAGAGACCAATATTAAGATACTGATGTTTTGGTACAGGACCCCGGAAGTCCTTCACCGCCACACTCCTTCTCTATCTCCACTATGCTGGCGGTGTCGGACCTCAACGGGATCCCTTTTTCATATTTTCTGGCAGTGTCCTGTAATACAACCCTTTTGGTCTGCTGTAATGTCCCTCCTCCAAGACTTGTTAGATTTATCCCTACCACTGGACCCAATACATTACCTACTTGGACTTCCCTTCCCCAAACTCAAAAAATCAGTAAAACGATTCATATTCTTTGTTCTGCTGGCAGCGAGGAGGGTGATCCCCCTTTTTTGCTGGTTATCGGAACAACCCCCCCACCTTCCCTCTACTTCTCCAAACTATAGCTGAGGTTCGCCAAATGGAGTCACTTACTGCAACGTGCGACCACACTATATCACAGTTTGGGAAGGTATGGGACCCTTGGGATCAATCCTCATATAGTTCTTTTGCCAATTGATGTATAGAGAGTCACACAATATGACACTGCCCCCTCCTTCCATGTTCCTACCCATTCATAGTGGACATTCCCACTTTCTATTCTATTTTCAACTTAAATACTGCTATTATCCAGCAATGAGTCTTTTTATACCTGTTTAGCTACAACTCTTGGCCTATATATCCATACATTTCTTATCTTAAAGTTACCTTATCTGTAAACCTTGATTATGCTTAGCATGTGTAGAGATCTTTTTGATATCATTATTGTTTATGTCTGACTGCTACAATCCCTACCATGTGATGTACCTTTGATATTCAATAAATATACAATTTTGAAGAAAAGAAAAAAAAAACGAATACATTTGTTTTTTTATATATTTTTTTTCTTGGATATGTATTTTAGCAAAAGTAAGAAATAATGTTTTTTTTTTTTGCAAAATTGACGCTCTTTTTTTGTTTATAGCGGTGGTCATAAATGACACAGAGGTGATAAAATACCACCAAAAGAAAGCTCTATTTCTTGGAAAAAATGGACGCAAATTTTGTTTGGGTACAATGTTGCACGACCACGCAATTGTCAGTTAAAGCGATGCAGTGTCGAATCGCAAAAAGTGCTCTAGTCCTAAGGTGGTACACTGCTTGGACCTTGAAGAAGGGGAGATACCCCGAAAGCTTGTCCTGAAAAATTGTATGTTAGTGCAAATGAAAAAGTATCACAGGCTGTACTCATTTTTCTCTGGCTTTACTCATGTCGGACACTATGAAAAAGTAAACGTGATTGTATGTTAAAAAGTCCTGTTCGAAAGCCCCATAGAGGGGAAGAAGTTCCAGGTTCGTCACATGGTGGAATCCTGATCTCGTGAAAAACGCTAAGCTGTGACGTAGCGAAATTGACTGTTAACGCACCAGCACGTTGTAACATGGGTTTGTTTTAAACGCAGGTAAAAAAGGTTCTTTATCTCGAAAGAAAACCACCATAAAATAGTGGAGACACAGTAAATACTGGTGGCGATATTTGTTTTTTTCTCGCAGTTAAAACGTTTTTTTTTTTTGTAATAAAGAATGAAAACGATTTTATGTATA
>BLSH010473118.1:75694-86002 GCA_018402905.1 Glandirana rugosa | reverse complement strand
ATACGTATCCGTTTACGATACTTTCTGGTACGTTGTGTATGTTATTGACATTGAAAGGTGTAATATTTGTAAAGTGAATCATCGTTAAACTTGTTTTTTCATATTCATAGATCCACATGCACACATCCGTACATACATGGATTTACCGGTACGTGTTTGTTATGCGTATTTATGACATATACGTATGTCTCATTTAGTATGAACGGTTGTAGAAACAGGTTCAGAGATTCTGTGACACCCCAAATAAATGATATCGTGGTACCCCCTTGTTTACCAGTGTTTGTTGATTTTAGGGATCTTTTGCTGATTTAGATCAGTCTTTTCCATGAGTGATATGTACAATTCCCTTGCTTTTACCACGACTAGTTTTTTAGTCAGTCACTGCTGTTTGGGTGCTATAGTGAATTCGATTCTGCAACTATTTTCTCCCTCAGGGCTTTAGTGAGTACCTTTTCTGACTAGATTTAGTCGTTTTCTAGGGATTTTAGTTGTTTGTGACCATTTGTTCCCCCATGGTGCTATAGTAAATAAACCCCACAGTGTCTTAGAGACTTGGACAAAGATGTTGGCAAGTATGATTTACTCTGTATGCATATACAGTATTTATGCGTATTGTTTGTGCATGGCCATTTAGGTACATACATGCCTACACACGTACACCTAGATACTTATACTTTTTTGTTCAAATTGCTACTAAGTGAAATGTTTATAATGTGGAAAGTTACAGTTATTGTATGTGTTGCATGGTCTTTCATAGCATTTGCCTATGCATAAGTATCAATCCCGGCAGGGAATTGTAATGAATGTAAAAAAAGTTGCATTCAGAGGGGGGAAGTTAAAATAAATAAATTGTCTTCCAAACTTACTACCTGGTCAAATACTATGACTTCATTAATGGCCCATAAAGTATGATGTTTCTATTAGACCCCTTTCACACTGAGGCGCTTTACAGGCGCTATTTAGCTAAAAATAGCGCCTGTAAAACGCCTTAAAACTCCAGCCCAATCCACCCCAATGTGAAAGCAGGAGAGCTTTCACACTGGGGCGGTGCGCTTGCAGGACGTTACAAAAAGTCCTGCAAGCAGCATCTTTGGGGCGGTGTGGTGAGCGGTAATACACCGCTCCTCCACCGCCCCTGCCCATTGAAAACAATGGGCAGCGCTTCCGAAGCGGCTGCACACTGCCTCGGTAGCACAGCGCACCGGCACTTTTAACCCCGTTTTAACCCCTTGTGGGGGGTTAAAAGCGCCGTGCACCTGCCTGCATAGCGGCGCCGTAGCGCCACTAGAACATCAGTAAATCCCTGCTGGAACTAGCGGGGATTTACCACTACCGTCCGCCTGCCCCAGTGTGAAAGGGCCCTTAAAAATGTGTATAATTTTACCTCTGGTATGAAAAGTATTTGCCAACATTCTGCATCTTGTTTTCTTACCTCAGAGTAAATTTCACAATAGAGTCAGAAATAATGATTCACCACAAGCTTTGCTGATGATATTACCAGTGCTGACCAAGTCTCAGAGTATACGGGTTAAAACGTGGAACTGATTTGTCATTTTCATTTGATGTATTCAAAATGTCATATGTGGAGACTGCTTAAATATTTTAAAGGTAAGGGCCAGAGATGAAACTAAAAATGGAAAGGCCATTTGAAGAATTTGAAGATGGGTTTCTAATATAATTTAAAGTGGTATTATACCCCCCCCAAAAAAAAAAAAGTGTAATCTATTGCAGCTTACTAATCCTTAAATGTGATGGCTGTATTAGTTTTCTTTTTATTATACTTTTTTCCCCTTTATTTTACCTGGTGATCCTGCCTGTAACACAATTCCTGTCTTAGGGTGTCTGCATTCTGAATCTGAAGTAGTAAAGCAGACACCTCTTGACAGCAGCAATGTCAGTCTGGGGGAGAGTAGTTTTAGACTAGCAGATATAAGCTGGGTACACACTGTGAGTTTATTTTCATTCAACACCCAGTGAGCTTAACAAAAAAAATGTGATGTTGATGCAGGGATCTCCCCCGCTGTGCTATTGTATTCTGACAGCAGGCACTCCCCACCCCCTGTCAGAATACACTGATCAGCTCTGCAGCCATTGACTGCAGCAGCTGATCATATGCAGGTTTTTCAGCAGGACCAATCGACAGAAACCAGTCTAAGAATCGGCTGAACAGACAGGGCTACACACAAATCAAAATTTGGTTGGTTCAGCAGGAATGTCTATATGTATATATCCAGCTTTAGATGGACTTGGTTGATAAATTGAAGCTGAACTCCAGCTAACACTTATAGGCAATTACAGCCAGCATTATCACAGTGACTAAGTGGTTAGCACTTTCGTCTAGTAGCGCTAGGGTTGCCAGTTCATATACCAACCACTACACTACCTGCCTGGAGTTTGCATGCTTTTCCTGTGCTTGCATGGGTTTCCTCCAGGTACTCTGGTTTCCTCCAACATTTCAAAGACATGCTGGTAGGTGAATTGGCTCCTGTCTAAATTGGCTCTAGTATGCATATGAATATGATTTAGGGGCCTTAGATTGTAAGCTCCCTGGGGGCAGGGACTAGAGATGAGCCGAACACTCCTCTGTTAGCTTCGCAGCAGAACTCATGAACAAGGGAAAAGTTCTAACTTGAACGGCGAACCTCATTGAAGTCTATGGGAGCCGAACAGGAAAAATAAAAAGGTGCCCATTTTGAAGGCTTATATGCAAGTAATTGGCAATAAAAGAGGTATGGGGTTCTGGATATTGCCCTGGAGGACATGTATCAATGCATACATTTTTTTTTTTAAACAACCATTTTTCAGGAGCAGTGATTTTAATTTTGCTTAAGGTGCAACAATAAAATTTAAAAATTCCTTTAAATATAGTGCCTGGGGGTCCCCTTAGTCTGCCTGTAAAGTGGAGTATTTGTAGGATGCATAGAACATGCTGCAGCAAAAATAACATTTCTAAAGAAAAAAAAAACAAGTAAAATCACATTTAAATTGACTCACGGTTGCCGTCACCCGGCTATTGAAAAAAAAAGTTCCCTAGTCCAAAATTTATAAGAAAAACGGACCGGGTCTGGTATGTACTGGGGGTCTGATATGGACTAGAGGGGGACCCCATGTCGTTGTTTTTTTTTACCAGCAAATGTTTTATTTTTTATTCAGCTCTCAGTGGGGAAGCCTACTGACAGATGATGACTCATTGGTTTTTAAGGACACCGCAGCCAGCTTCCCAGCCCTGCTTCTTAACAACCAGCTTTTACTGCGCACTGTTTGGACAAAGCTTTGCCCGATCAAAGTGCAGAACACACTATGTAGCATGCAGTGCATTGCAGTACTGTGTACTGCAGCCAGTCTGACAGTTTCTGTCGAGGGGGTCCCGATCAGCACTCTCAGCCAATGACTGAAAGCGCTGACCGGAGTGTCCTGGCCGGGGGGGGGGCATCCCCCTTTCAGAACACAATAGAATAGCAGAGGAGATCCCTGTACTAAAATAAGATTGTTAGTACAGCGGCTCCGACCTGAGCTGTCAACTAGTAGTGTGAACAAGGCTTTAAACCCATGCCACTCTGGTATGCAGATTTCAACACTTCCTGGCTAATAGGAAAGCATAGGAGGCATGAGGAGGTAGACTGACATTCAGCACTACAAAGAACTGTAAAATTGTACAAAGGAAAGCAAACCAGTCAGACAGTGGTGAATAGGTCAGGCTACAAGAGGTAATCTCTCCACTAAGAATACAAAAAGCAAGAAATAGCACATGGGTTCACTTCTAACCCCTCCACACTCTGGTAAGTTTAGTCTAAAATTTAACTTTAACCACTTCAATACTAGGCACTTAGAACACTTCACGCCCAGACCAATTTTCAGCTTTCAGTGCTCTCACAATTTGAGTGACAAGTATCCAAACAAAATTTGTATCATTTTTTTTCTCACAAATAGAGCTTTCTTTTGGTGGTATTTAGGCCCCACTGGGTTTTTTATTTTTTGCGATATAAGCAAAAAAAGAGCGAAAATTTTGAAAAAAAAACAATTTTTTTTATTCTCTACTGTAAAATTTTGCAAAAAATTAAATTTTCTTCATAAATTTGGGCCAAAATGTATACTGCTACATATCTTTGGTAAAATAACCCAAATTAGTGGATATTATTTAGTCTGTGTGAAAGTAATAGAGTCTACAAGCTATGGTGCAAATCACTGCAAATTGATCACACCTGATGTACTGACGGCTTATCTCATTTCTTGAGACCCTAACATGCCAGGAAAGTACAAATACCCCCCAAATGACCCCTTTTTGGAAAGTGGACATTCCAATGTATTTAGTAAGATGCATGGTGAGTTTTTTCACGGATTCATTTTTTCCCACAATTCTTTGCAAAATTACGTTTTTGTTTTTTTTCCCCACAAAATTGTCATTGTAACAGGTTATTTCTCTCACATGGCATATGCATACCACAAATTACACCCCAAAACACATTCTACTACTCCTCCTGAGTGTGGTGATACCACATGTGTGGGACATTTTCACAGCCTGGCCAAATACAGAGGCCCAACATGCAGGGAGCACTATCAAGTGTTCTAGGAGCATAAATTACACATCTCATTTCTCAAACACCTATTACACTTTTAAAGGCCCTGGAGCACCAGGACAATGGAATTACCCACAAAACGACCACATTTTGGAAAGCTAACACCCCCCAGTTGTCCATTTCTAAGATATTTCCAACACACGGCATGTACATAGCAAAAATGACACCCCAAAATACACTCTGCTACTCAACCTGAGTATGGCAATACCACATGTGTGAGACTTTTACACAGCCTGGCCACATACAGAGGCCCAACATTGAAGTAGCATCGTCAGGCATTTTAGAAGCAAAAATTACACATCGCATTTCTCAACCCCCTATTACACCTTTGAAGGCCCTGGAGCACCGGGACAATGGAATTACCAACAAATGACCCCATTTTGGAAAGCTAACACCCCAAGGTATAATCTCTGAGGCATAATGAGTCTTTTGAACGGTTCATTTTTTTCCAGAAGTTTTTGGAAAATGTGCAAAAAAAATGAAAACGCATTTTTTTTTTACACAAAGTTGTCCATTTCTAAGATATTTCCAACACACATCATGTACATAGCAAAAATGACACCCCAAAATACATTCTGCTACTTCCCCTGAGTATAGCAATACCACATGTGTGAGACTTTTACACAGCCTGGCCACATATAGAGGCCCAACATCCAAGTAGCTCCTCCAGGCGTTCTAGGAGCATAAATTACACATACCATTTTCTGACTACCAATCACATTTTTGAAGGCCCTTCATATTTCTAACACATAGCATGTACACACCAAATAACAAATGATTACCGGTGGTTTTAATAGCGCAGTGGTCCACATAGGAGAGCATCGGTCCAGGCAGCAGGCAGGGATGTGGTCAGCGACAGCAAAAGCAATCGTCCAAGCAGCAGGCAGGAATATTGTCCATAGTTAGTACAGGCAAAAATACTGTCAGCACAGCCAAAGCATTGGTCCAGATAGCAGGCAGAAATACTGTCCATAGTCAGTAGAGGCAGCAGGCAGAGATATGGTCAACACAGGCAATGCATTGGTCCAGGCAGCAGGAAGAAACATGGTCAATAAAGTCCTGGGTCATTACAGGAAGCAATATGGTCAGCACAGGCAAAGTATTGGTCCAGGCAGCAGGAAGAAATATGGTCCAGAGAGTCCTGGGTCATTACAGACAGCAATATGGTCAGCAAAGCCAAAGTATTGGTCCAGGCAGCAGGAAGAAAGGTCCATAAAATCCTGGGTCATTACAGGCAGCGATATGGTTAGCACAGCTAAAGAATTGGTCCAGGCAGCAGGAAGGACCATCAAGCTTAGGGCCAGGGGGACAGGGGTTCTGGGAACACAGAAAACCAAACACTGGTTTTCTCTACTCAGAACGCTTTCTGGAGCCCCTCACATGTGTGAGACCACTGTGTACTAATGTATAAGGGTAAAAGGTCAGTCAAAGTGGCAGGCAAAAACATGGTTGATTAACAGGCCGAGGTCGTGCACGTGGAAGTCAGAAATGTGGTTTAAAACGGCAGGCAAAGACATCTTTGGTAAACAGGCCAGGGTCAGTTAATGTGGAAGTCAGAAGTATGGTTTAAAACGGCAGGCAAAGACATTGTCGGTAAACAGGCCAGGGTCAGATAACGTGGTAGCAAGCAAATGGTCCACACAGGTATTTGAAATGGGAAATGGCAGTCTATAGTCTATATGGGGAACTAATATGTGATTTGTGTATGGTAATTTTTGAAACAATGTCCGATGCACAGGTCAGGTTGGGAGGGACAGTCGGGGCAATAATAGGTGGTATCATTTCTGATGCCTCTTTTGGAGCATACACGGCATCTCTTCTGTCGTCTTCTTCCGGATTCTGTGGGGGGGATGGGGAAGGGATAATGTTGCTCATGGAGTCGACTCACACTGTCGGAGCGAATACTTTCTGGGATGGGTCCTTGCTGATAAATGAGGGCAGTAATCATTTTTTCAATGTATTTGAAGTAGGTGAGGGATTGGTTTTCGGATGATTTTTGGCAGCACACTAACGAATTATACATGGCCATATGAAAAAGGTGAAATGCGGCTTTCTTATACCAAAAATGGGACTTACGGGTAGATAAATAGGGCTGTACCATCTGGTCGTTTAAATCCACCCCCCATGAATAGATTTTAGTCATGGACACACTTGGGCTTTACAAAGGGGCCACGTCTTCTTTGGATCTCCACTGAGGTGTTATTGTGGATAGTGGAGAGGATGTGGACATCTTTCTTGTCCCTCCACTTCATGGCCAATACCAAGGCAGATTCCCCATTTTGTAGCTTTTGGGTGAGGAGATTTTGTGGGAAGCCCTTACTGTTTTTCTTGAAGGTGCCGCAGGCCAGGGTTGTCTTTTGATATAGATGGCGAAATAGGGGCAGGCTGGTATAATAGTTATCCACGTATAGGTGGTATCCTTTTCCACAGAGGGGGTATGCCAGCTCCCAGACAATCTTCCCACTGGTACCAATATATGTGGGGCAATCACGGGGCTGGAGTTGGGAGTCTTTACCTTTGTATATTCTGAAGGAGTACACATAGCCAGTGGTTCGATCGCACAACTTGTTTTAACCCCTTCCTTACCCGGCACTTAAACCCCCCTCCTGCCCAGACCAATTTTTGGCTTTCAGCGCTGTCGCATTTTGAATGACAATTGCGCGGTCGTGCGACGTTGTACCCAAATAAAATTTGCGTCCTTTTTTCCCCACAAATAGAGCTTTCTTTTGGTGGTATTTGATCCCCTCTGCGCCATTTCTGATCGCCGCTATAAACAAAAAATGAGCGACAATTTTGCAAAAAAGAACAATATTTTTTACTTTTTGCTAAAGTACAAATCCATTAAAAAAATTATTCATCAGTTTTGGCCGATATATATTCTTCTACATATTTTTGGTAAAAAAAAAAATCGCAATAGGCGTATATTGATTGGTTTGCGCAAAAGTTATCGCGTCTACAAACTGGGAATTGATTTATGGCGTTTTTATTATTATTTTTTTTTTTACTAGTAATGGCGGCGATCTGCGATTTTTATCGGGACTGCGATATTGGGGCGGAAATGTCGGACATTTTTTACACATTTTTGGGACCAATGACATTTATACAGCGATCAGAAATTTAAATGTCCACTGATTACTGTATAAATGTCATTGGCAGTGAAGGGGTTAACCAGCAGGGGGCAGTGAAGGGGTTAAATATGTTCCCTGGGTGTGTTCTAACTGTGGGGGGGCAGGGCTGGCCGGGACATGACAGATCTCACTGATCCCAGTGACAGGGATCAGTAGATCTGGCATGTCCCCTGTCACAGAACGGGGAACCGCCGTGTTTACAACGGCGGTTCCCCGTTCTGAGGCTCCTAAAGGTGATCGGCGGGATTCGGGCGGACATCGAGTCTGCCCGACCCACGGGCACGCTCGCGCCGCCGCTGCCGCCAGGGGGCGCGCGGGAGCATGCGCAGTGGAGGACGTCCATGGACGTCCTCCGGGCATTTCAGATCCGCGCTGGAGCCGTACTTTGGCTATAGCGCGGATCTGAAGTGGTTAAGCCATACCTGGATCTTTTACTGGGTATGTACTGTTTGAAATTTAGATGGCCAGTGAAATGGACGAGGGACTCATCCACACAGATATTTTTATCTGAGATGAACACTTTTGCAAATGTCTGGGAAAAGGAATTAATTAGGGGGTGTAACTTATTTAATTTATCATGGTTGGGGTGATTTCGGGGAGGGCACTGTGAATTATCACTAAAATGGAGGAAACGCATTATCATGCCGTATCTTGTCCTGGACATGACAGCTGAGTATATGGGCATGTGGTGGATTGGGTGGGTAAACCAATACCCATGGAGTTAATTTTTTTGTGTAATGCCCATATTCGGTGTGAGGCCCAAAAATATTTTCAATTCGTCCAGTGTCAGACGTCGCCAATGGAACATGCGGGCATAAGATGAAGTGGGATTGGCAGCAATGAATTGTTCTGTGCACAGATTGGTTTGGTCCACCATACTCTGTAGCAATTCAGGGGTGAAAAACAAATAAAAGTAGTCCAATAGGGAAAAATTTGTAGTGTCAACCTGCACACCTGGCTGTGTGGTGAAATTGGGGACTATTGCAGACCCTGAGTTGGCGGGCAACCACACAGGGTTTGCCAGGGCATCGGGTAGGAAGGACTGGGCCCGGGCATGGATTAGGGTTCTTGAGGTTGGGCGTATAGTTTCAGTGCTAGTACTGAGATCCTCTTCCTGGGGTCTGGTGCTGCTGGTGGTGGGCAGGTCTTCGGCTCTTGGTCCTAGTCATCTCATTCTTTTAGGAGAGGGGGTGGTTTCTTCAGCTGAATCGGACTCTGATCCACTGCCCTCTAATGGCTCATACTCCGAACCAGAATCATTTGATGAGAGCTCCCCGCTGCTCTCATCATCTGACATGGCAAGAATTTCATAAGCCTCCTCAGGGGTATATCCTCTTTGAGACATGATATTGGGCCTGGTGATTATACTGATGACAGTACTGATGGGTGGCGGTATTGGTGGTGGACCTGCGTTTAGCGGTATCGGTGGCTGTACTGGTGGTTGGCCTGTGTGGTGGTACTGATGGCGGTACTGGTGGCGGATCTGGTGATACGGATGGCTGTGCTGGTAGCGGATCTGTTTAGTGGTACCTGTGGCTGGCCTGTGTGATGATACAGATGGCTGTAGTGGTAGCGGATCTGTTTAGTGGTACCGGTGGCTGGCCTGTGTGGCGGTACCAATGGCGGTACTGGTGGCAGATCTGGTGATATGGATGGCTGTACTGGTAGCAGATCTGTTTAATGGTACCAGTGGCTGGCCTGTGTGGTGATACGGATGGCTGTAGTGGTAGCGGATCTGTTTAGTGGTACCGGTGGTGGTACTGGTGGCTGGCCTGTGTGGCGGTACTGGTGGCAGTACTTGTGGGCCTGTGTGACAGATGGGCTGTTGACAGATCCAAATGGTACTGGTGACAGGTCCCCTTTATTGGGGGGGGGGTTGTGTGTTGTGCACAATAAAATACTGACAGACACTGAAGTAACTGACTGATCCCTGCTTTGCTCTCTCCTCACACAATCGGTGTGTGAGGAGAAAAAGCAGGGATCACATAGCTACTATTTTTTGTTTACATTAGTGACCGGCTGTGATTGGACACAGCCGGTCACATGGTAAACAGCCAATTTTATTGGTTGTTTACAGATCGGGGAAGCGCTGTGTCCAAGGGACACCCGCTCCCCCCCCCGATCACGTGGGCGCGCCTCTGGGGGCGCGCACAGGAGTCTACTGCGGCGCGCCGCGGCTTCCCAAAAATGCTTGTGATCGGCTGTGTTTATACACAGCCGATCATACGGTAAACAGCCAATTTAACTGGCTGTTTACCGTGATCGGTGACGCGCCCTAGTGGCTTATCCTGAGGACGTCAATAGACGTCCGGTCAGGATAATGAACCCCCTGCCCCGCCGTCAATTGTTAATAGGGCGGGCGGGAAGTGGTTAAATAGTGAAGATATAATGCTTACAGACAAAATTGTGTTCAGTATTTGTGATGAGTAGAGTTGAGCGAACCCGGACTGTAAAGTTCGGGTCCGTACCGAACTTTGGGGTGTCCGGGACCCGGACCCGGACCCGGACTTTTCAAAAAAAGTCCGGGTTCTGAAATGTCAGGCCCAAGCGAGTTGAGATGAGTAGTGTTTATGACTTGTGTTAAAACAGACATTCGTAATATA
>BLSH010473118.1:54770-73495 GCA_018402905.1 Glandirana rugosa | reverse complement strand
ATATTCGTCCTTATATCGGTGAAAACCTTAGTTTACCAAGGTAAATCTTAGGTATAGACAAGGTAAATCTTAGATTTGGTTATGCTCGTGAATATCCGAATCTACATCACCGACGTAACCAAAAGTAAAATGTTCGATTCTTGTATTAAAACTACAAAAAAATAAAACAATATTGTCGTACGTAAAATCAGGATTTTTACCGATCTTAACTGATTGTGTAGGGTGGGTATTTGTAGGTACGTTAAACACTGCTTCAATTCTTACCGAGTAAAAAAAAAAATGTGGTAAGTAGTTTGGGACACACTTGTCGTTCGGGGTCCGGGACAAAGTTCGGGTTCTGTCCAGACCCGAACCCGGACTTTGACCCGAAGTTCGGCCGAACCAGCAGAACCCGGACTTCTAGAAGTTCGCTCAACTCTAGTGATGAGCATATCTGTTTGGGTTTCTGTTCACACAGGGTTTGATGAATGGTGTAAAAAAAAAAATGAGCCATTCTTAACTTCGTCACAAATTGCATGGATGTTTATGGGTGGGATGTGTTAGTCAATTCTAGCCATTTTTAGGACTAAAATGCATGCTGTTATAACAAAATAAAAAAACATCAAAATTATGTTCTTAGCTTGTAAAATGAAAACCAATGCAGCCACTACATCTAAGCCTATAAGTGCTCGTATTGGTTTAGATTCTAAATGGAACAGATATGGATTCTAAATGGAACCATTTGATTCCAAAAGTGGCTATATTCCTGCTTATACAGTGTAAGCAATTAATGCAGATGCACCACAAATATTTACACCTATGTAACACAGTTATTGACCCAACTATGAGAGAAATATTCACAACCCAAAATGCAATAGTTGCATTTTGAACATATATTCAGCGTAGAAACACAATCCAGTCTTAATGCATGCTCTCCTAAACCAATAACCCTTCTCAATTTGACAACAGATACAAGAGAAAAACGTAAATCCGCCACTGACCTCACAGATTTATACATGTAAAAAAAAAATAATAAACTCCTATTGGCAAATCCCCAAGTCTTGATGCCCAGCTCTTGGAATTCTACAAAATTCTAGCACCACACATCACTCCTACTCTAAAAGATCTGTTTAATCCCTCTTTACAGAAAATAACCCATTCCAGTCCTTTAACAAGGCTTATGCCCCACTAATAGCAAAATCTAACACTAATTCATAATCCCATAACTCTTACTGTCCAATAGCACTGCTCAGCATCGATTACAAGCTTACATATCCCCAGCACTCAAACATTAACAAACAAACTTTACAACTTGGTTATCATCCACCATTTTTTCTAGCTAATACAAAATCTGCCCATACTACTAAACCCAAAAGGCAGACAAAAGTTAATCAAATGATTAGATACAGTGGTAGGAATTGATAAAATGTGTAAGACAATTTCAATCTCAAGCTTTCAAGCTTTCATTTTTCATTTTTCCATTCAAGTTTTAATTTTTTCCACACAGCTTAGAATCTTAAAATTGAAAAGCTGATATGAAATGATATTGACCCTGTACTATGTTATTACTGTGACCAATCACAGAGGTAAAACTTGTAAACACAGGCTGCTTGATGCTAATCCCTGTGAGAGGGAGCACAAGGTTTCTTACAGTGCTTAGCACTGTAGCAAACACTAAGTATGTAAAAAAAAGAGATCACAGCCTACCCAGCAGTGCAGTGTGTACTGTTGTGTCTTGTGATCAGAGACACTGGCTGGCTGCATGGCTAACACTGTATACCAGCGCAGCCAGCCAGTGCTTTTGATTACTAACCACAGCAGTACAATCTGTTCTTTTTTTTTTCTTTACACACTGTCACTAGAGCAGTGCAGTGGCACTATGATGATATTGTACTCCTGTGGCTAGTGATCATGTACAATGGCTGGTCCTGGACAACAACTGTCTCTGATAACTGCTACAGCAGTACAACATCACCAGACCACTGCAGCCAGTCACAGTGTCCTCAATCACTACCACACCTGTCACAGTGTTACCATAATAGTTCCGCCAATCACAGGGTCCTTGATTACCATCACACCAGTCCCAGTGTCACCATAATATTGCAGCCAGTCACAGTTTTCCTAATCACCACTGTACCGGTCACGGTCCGGCCCCCTGATCTACATACAGGGTGCTGGACTATGGATTCCAATGGGGGAGTGTATTTTTGAAGCACGCGATTAGAGCCAGAGCCTCTTATAGGCTTCAAAAAAGGGTGGGTTCAGGGTGCAGAGCACTGCATCCTGATCCCACCCAGTTGTGGGACCATAGCAAATAATATTTGCTATGTTCACACTAAATCTCTTCCCCGCCAATCAGGAAGCAGGTTGCGAGACTCGTTTCCCGATTGGCCAAATCTTCAGGCAATCCTATTGGACACCTAATGCCTAGGAGAAGGAGAGAGGAGACGCACGGGGAAGGCGTGGAGGAAGCAGCTCAATCAGAGGACACCGGAGCCACTGCCTGCAGCCCCCCACGCTAGAGGACACCATAGCCGCTGCTTACAGCCCGCCACCTTGATGGGGTAAGTGCTGAACTGACTGACAGAAAGCGGTAGGGGGTGGTAGTGCCTCACCGCCGGCCGCCCTGGGGGGTTGTTTGCTGCCCCCCAAAACAAAATGCCTGCCGCCACTGACCAAACCTCTGTAACCAGAAAGAGTGTTACTGATCACCACCACACCAGACCATTGCAGCCAGAAACAGTATTCCTGATCACTGCCAGACCCCTCCCAGTGTCACCAAACCAGTGTAAGCCATAAACAGTGTTTCTGAATATTGCAACACCAATCAAAGTTTCACAAGACCAGTGTACACCATCAACAATGTTCCTGATCACTGCCACACCAACCCCAGTGTCAAAAGACCAGTGTAAGCCAGCAACTGTGTTCCTAATGACCACTACACCAGCCACAGCATCACTTGACAAGTGTATGCCAGCAACAGTGTTCCTGATCCCCACCACACCAGCCCTAGTGTCACTAAACCAGTGTACACCATCAACAATGTTCCTAATCAGCACCAGTGTCAGACCCCAGTGACATCTGGCCAGTGTAAGCCAGCAACAGTGTTCCTGATTGCCACCACACCAGTCATGGTATCACCAAACAAGTGTATGCCAGCAACAGTGTTCCTAATTACCTCCCCAGTGTCACCAAACCAGTGAAAGTGAGCAACGACGGCTCACAATTGACATGGTCCAGAAACACTTAGACAAAATAAAGGTGAATAAAGTATTTAGACCAGATGGTTTACATCTAAGGGTCCAGAAAGAGCTGAGCTCCCTTATATATAAGCCATTGTTTCTAATTTTTAGAAAATCTTAAATGTATATATATACATATACTATATACTATAGTACTACTGGATTGGTGTAGAGCCAATGTGGTACCTGTGTTTAAAAAGGGATCAAAGTCTTAACCAGGTAACTACAGACCAGTTGCTTTAACCTCTACAGTTGGGAAGATACTGGAGATTTTAATAAAATAACACATAGAGGAGTTTTTGCTAGAAAATAATATTTTAAACAATGATCAGCATGGATTCACAAAGCTGTCAAACAAATCAGATTTTTTTTTATGAGGAAGTAAGCAAAAGCTTAGGAGTTGCTGCACACAAAATATACTTTGCCAAACGTTTGACATACAGTATCTCACAAAAGTGAGTACACCCTTCACGTTTTTGTAAATATTTTATTCTATCTTTTCATGTGACAACACTGAAGAAATGACACTATGCTACAATGTAAAGTAGTGTGTGTACAGCTTGTCCAGCTTGTATAACAGTGTAAATTTGCTGTCCCCTCAAAATAAAACAACACACAGCCATTAATGTATAAACCGCTGGCAACAAAAGTGAGTACACCCCTAAGTGAAAATGTCCAAATTGGGCCCAAAGTGTCAATATTTTGTGTGACCACCATTATTTTCCAGCACTGCCTTAACCCTCTTGGGCATGGAGTTCACCAGAGCTTCACAGGTTGCCACTCGAGTCCTCTTCCAGTCCTCCATGACTACATCACAAAGCTGGTGGATGTTAGAGATATTGTGCTCCTCCACCTTCCATTTGAGGATGCCCCACAGATGCTCAATAGGGTTTAAGTCTGGAGACATACTTGGCCAGTCCATCACCTTTACCGTCAGCTACTCTAGCTTAGCAGTGGTGGTCTTGGAGGTGTGTTTTGGGTTGTTATCATGTTGGAATACTGCCCAGTCTCCGAACGGAGGGGATCATGTTCTGCTTCAGTATGACATACATGTTGGCATTCATGGTTCTCTAAATGAACTGTAGCTCCCCAGTGCTGGCAGCACTCATGCAGCCCCAGAACATGACACTCCCACCACCATGCTTGACTGTAGGCAAGACACACTTGTCTTTGTACTCCTCACCTGGTTGTCGCCACACATGCTTGACACCATCTGAACCAAATAAGTTTATCTTGGTCTCATCAGACCACAGAACATGGTTCCAGTAATCCATGTCCTTAGTCTGCTTGTCTTCAGCAAACTGTTTGCGGGCTTTCTTGTGCATCATCTTTAGAAGAGGCTTCCTTCTGGGACAACAGCCATGCAGACCAATTTGATGCAGTGTGCAGCGTATGGTCTGAGCACTGACAGGCTGACCCCCCACCCCTTCAACCTCTGCAGCAATGCTGGCAGCACTCAAACGTCTATTTCCCAAAGACAACCTCTGGATATGACGCTGATCACATGCACTCAACTTCTTTGGTCGACCATGAAGAGGCCTGTTCTGAGTGGAACCTATCCTGTATGGTCTTGGCCACTGTGCTGCAGCTCAGTTTCAGGGTCTTGGCAATCTTCTTATAGCCTGAGCCATCTTTATGTAGAGAAACAATTCTTTTTTTTAGATCCTCAGAGAGTTCTTTGCCATGATGTGCCATGATGAACTTCCAGTGACCAGTATGAGAGAGTGAGAGCGATAACACCAAATTTAACACATCCGCTCCCCATTCACACCTGAGCCCATGTAACACCAATGAATCACATGACACTGGGGAGGGAATATGGGCCCAATTTGGACATTTTCCCTTAGGGGTGTACTCACTTTTGTTGCCAGCGGTTTAGACATGAATGCCTATGTGTTGAGTTATTTTGAGGGGACAGCAAATTTACACTGTTATACAAGCTGTACACTCGCTACTTTACACTGTAGCAAAGTGTAATTTCTTCAGTGTTGTCACATGAAAAGATATAATAAAATATTTACAAAAATGTGAGGGGTGTACTCACTTTTGTGAGATACTGTAGTTCCCCACAAATGGTTAATGTGTAAATTAACGTCTACGGACTTGGAAAATTCAGTTTGTCAATGGATAGAAAACTGGCTACAATGATTCATACTTCAAATGATCCATGGTTACTAGTGGTGTACCGCAAGGTTCAGTGTTGTGACCCCTACTTTCTAACATATTTATAAATGAAATAAGGTTTTAAATGGATAGGATTATAGTATAATCTAATTAAAAGTACAATTTCAGTGTTTGCAGGTGACACCAAGCTATGTAGTGAAATTATGTTCTTACAGGATGTCTCCAACTTACAAGCCAACTTCAATACCCTATTTAATTGGGTAACTATGTGGCAAATGAGGTTTAATGTTGATAAATGTAAAGTCATGCACTTGGGGGTTAAAAGCATGCATGCATCATACACACTAGTAGAACAGCTGGGGGAGTCAATGGTGGAAAGGATCTGGGTATTCTGGTAGATCATAGATTTAAAAATAGCATGCAATGCCAAGCTGCAGATTCCACAGCTTGCAAAATACTTTCTTGTATTAAAAGAGGTATAGACTTCAGAGAGCAAGATACATCATTTTGCCTCTGTAGAAATCATTAGCAGGAATATGCATGTGAGCTGGTTGAAAAAGACAGTTAGGTGCTGTCCCAGATGGTAGGGTAGGAGTTAATGCCTTTCACTTTTATTTGTTCTCTTGGCAGATTTTTCTGGGTCTGATCCACTTCTTTGGGATATAAAAGGGACAGGAGTCCATACCCAAGAAAGCCTGGGATTAGAGAGCTGAGAGTTCCAGGAGGTCCAGGGCCCGCATCAGGTCCGATGCTCATAAGGGGATGAGACCGAAAACAACACCCGCTAGGAATAGAAGGATGTTGCTCATCACTACCTGGATTTAAAGTCATCAGAACCTGGGGTTCACCAGCCACTGGAAGAATGCCTCTGATGGACTCTGTATTTCACTACCTTTGCCGGTATGCTGGGGCAGCACACAGCCTGTAGTTAGGATTAAGGAAATAGTGAAGAAGTATGTTTTTGAACGCTGGACTTTGTAATTGTCTTTTTGCACTTTTCCGAGTAAAGCTTTCTGAAACCTTGTCCTTACTTTGTCTGAGGTCACTAAAAGAGGTGTAATGCGGTTTATTTAGCAAAAAATAAAAACGCAGTGGTGATCAAATACTACCAAAAGAAAGCTCTATTTGTGGGAACAAAATGACAAAAAATTAGTATGGGTACAGTGTTGTATGACCGCTCAATTTTCATTCAAAGAGTGACAGCACTAAAAGCTGAAAATTGTCCTGGGCAGGAAGGGGGAAAGTGCCTTGTTTTAAAATAGTTAAACGTCAGTCGCCTTTATCTCCTCTGATTTTATGAAATCTCTGACCGTGGTGAGAGGAAGGAACAATTTTACCTTGGATGATTAACCCCTTGGGGGAAAGCGTTGACTGACCTACTCTAGCAGAGGGTCAATCCTGTCTGGTGAGTTCTCATATGTGGTGGTGGCTTATTGCCGAACACAAGAGCACTTTTTGAAGAGCAATTTTTGATTAATAGAATTTGGTTTGCACAATTTGCATGGAGCACTTTGTTTGGACAGTATTGCAGATAAATGATAGCTGCAAGCAGCACTTTTAGGATGTTGTTTATTAATGGACTTTGTCTTTAAAGCTGCTCTATATGGATTATGCACTATATGGGACATTATCATTTTATAATTTACTAATTTTAGTATTATTTGGTATAATTTGTAGTTTTTGGTTTAAGCGCTGCAATTAAGGACAAAATTTAATGCAAACATATCAGGTGTTACACACAGCAACTGATTTTTTTTTTTAGTTAATATTTTTTTGTCAATGAGCACAGGTGTTTAATAGGTATTCATAGACAAAGGACTGTGCCTGCCCTTGTACACCGGTTCATATTTATTAACATGAAAAAGTACTGGATCAGTGACAACTACCAAGCCCCTGCTGTAGATGCCACCGATTAAATTTTTTGAATATTCTGTAAACCAGAATATTTATTTCTGTACAATCTAAGCCTTTCCTCATCACTGCAGACTTAAAATAAATTCCATCTCCAGCCACTATTGCCATCAACCCCCCTATTTCTATGTCATTCTGCTTGAATTGATCTTTTGACTCTACTTGAGTACACTGCCATGATTCCCCACAACCCTAGGGATTTGTCAGAGTCCTGAAGCCCCCTTTAACAATAAGATACCAGTTCCCCCCCCTAGTGAATCCGTATGGGGGTACATATTACTCATATTCATTTACAAAAAAGGAAATTACATAGAAATCAAAATACCCAAACATTTGGAAAGTCCTATGTTAATAAAATACATCTCCAAAAAATGTACCTGATTATAAATCTATCATTAAATCTATCATTAATCATAATGCCTGACACCTGCTCACTCACTCGCCTTCAATTCATAGCTGTTACCTGCAGTAATTATTATTTGTAACTAGATGTCCTATAACTTCTGGGTTTAATGACAGCCAGTGGTATTCAACTCACTTCCCCTGAGCCAGGGTTGACATGGACTTGGGTGGCATCATTCCACAGCCTTAAAGTACTTTTGCATTACAGGCAATACATGAGCACCATTCAGAGCAACACTAAAGACCCCCCGCTATCTCTAGATGAAAGAAGGACCTGTGATGTCTTCAGACCAGCCTCAAGAAAAGAGCCTCGGGCAGTATTGGTTATCCAGATTTTCCTTTTAAATAATAACCCAAACGTGATAAAAATACGTAAAGCATAAACATGCCAAAAAATTATTTGGTTTATCCCAGGTGAGAGGAAATTGTCATGTTTTTTTCTAATCTGTTGATATTGTTACTTACCCTGCAATAGTAGTCACAAAATCAACTCTCCAAAACACAACATAAATATTAGTTATTAAACATACTGGAACTATATGCTGCAGAAGCAGATTGCATATTTTAATGTATTATTCAATATGCCTTAAATCAAAAAGGATCTAACATAAACATGCATTCACTTTTACAGTAGATGACAAATTTGATGTCATTTAACTTTCAAAACAATTTTAAATTTTAATATGCAGTGCTTTATGCAGTGAATTTAGCTTCATATGCAGTTTTAGCTTTGCTAAGAGTGAAAACTTGGGACATCTGTTCCCGCATTTGCAATTAAAAATACACCAAAGTACTGTATCTTATGTCATCCTGAGATAGATTATGTCTTATGCTTCTATGCCTCGGTAGAATGCTTGAGTGAATCATTTTCCCCTGGTAGTTTGGTCAGAGATCAGCGGCGAGCTTCCATCTGACAAGTCTGAAGGTAAGGAGCATTTCCCTATTGACAATTTATATGGTCTAGCAGTTCACTGAGAATTTGATGTCTTATCGATTTCTGCCAAAGCCTTCACTGCTGAATCAAATAGCCGAGCTTGACAATGGTTAACAAGTTAAAACCATCACAGCAACATTAACTACTGCAAAGGAAGTACACGTCAGTCACAACATGCTGTATAGTGCAGCTTTCGACCCTCAACATCCACAGTTTAAAGATCTTACTGATTTTTTGTCATTTACAGCATGTTATTTATCACAGTCCATAATAAAGTTGAACCCCAGGCAGGTATAATTTAAAGTTGAATCCCAGGCATTAATGTATGCATTTAAGAAGTAATTAAATACACCTTTATATAAAGCTGTTGTCTGTGTCCTGAGATTTTCTTTAACCTCCTATCCCAAAGCCACAACATAAAGTTAGATGAAATATTTCCAAAGTGGGGGAAATGCCCTGATTGGCACTTGAAAAGTTGTTCCCATTTAAAGTTTCCCCCTCCTACTCTGGTGGCAACTGTAAATTTTTGTATAATGGTACCTCGGTTCACGAACTTAATTAATTGGTTGTGAACCGAGGCAAATTTTCCCATAGGGTTCAATGTAAATCAGGTTAATCCTTTCCAAACATTTTTTTTGTTTATATATACAGTAAAATGATGAAATGTGTGTGCAAAAAAGGATTTTAAACATGTATTACATATGGTCTTTTACATTAAGCTAACCTCTTTCATGTGTACATCTAAAAAGAAAAAAGAAACTATAGTTCCTCTTTAACCCTTGTTTGAAACAATCCCAAACCCCAATTTAAATGACTAATCTAGGGACCAGAAAACAGCACTGTGCACCCAGGAAAAGATCATCTGAGGGCATGATAAAGTTATAGAATTCATATGAACTGTTTTTCCATGATTCCCAATCAAGTGAGCCCACCCTCATAGTATTCAGGGGGCAGAAACCCCTATCTGAGTGGACAGGTTCTCCTAAGACCCTCATCTTGGACTGCTCTTCTCGATATGAATGTGTCAAAGCAGGGCAGATGGCCGCAGCTCGTGTTCGTGAACCGAAGCAAATTTTTGTGACCTCTTCTGTTCGCGAACTGAGTTGTGAAGAAGTGAATAGAAGGTTCGTGTACCAAGGTATCACTGTATTTCTAATTAAGCCTAGTACACACGGGCCGAATGTCTGCCAGCATTAGCAAGTTCAATAGAAGCCAGACGACATTCAGCCCATGTGTATGGCAGCGGTCCGACAGAAGCCGGCTCATGACCAAAAAAGGTCTGCCAACCGGCTCCCTATTGGCACTCTCAGCCAATGGCTGAAAACGCTGACCAGAGTGTTTTTCTGGGGGTGGGGCATACCCCTGTCAGAACACAATAGCACAAGAGGGGAGATCACGGTACTAACATCAGATTGTTAGTACAGCGGATCCGACCTGAGATGTCAGGTTTTTTTTGTTGAACGAAAAAATCTAGTAGTGTGTATGATGCTTTACTTTCCGTGCTGGTGCCAAATGGTCAATGGGTGAACTAGAGGAAATAAAGAGGGAATTTCAACGCAAGCAGCAATAGCATTCAACACTTTCTCACTCTAATGTGCATAAATACAATACAAAAATCCTCCACTCAGAAAAAAATGTATTAACTGAATTAAAAAACAAAACCTAATGCGAATGTTGCAGCTTAAAGTGGTTGTAAACCTCAAGTGCAAGCAACATAAAAGACATGCACGATGTTAATGTTTCCAAAGCAAATTGCAGAACTGAGGTTTTTGATCCCCTGCGCCTGTCTCAACCATCAGAAAATCACAGATCAGTGGATGTGTCTGCATGCCAGGGCTCGGGAGGTGGAGTTGTGACCCCACTAGGAAGTTATGATTGGATGACAAAAAACGGCAGGGGATGGCCACATGACTTCATCACACACAGGTGGAACAGGAAGTGAGATACATCTACATGTAACCATTGCTGATGCTGTACCTTAAGAGGGCAATGCATGTTTAAAAAAGGTGATAACCCTATGTGCACATGAGTTTTGATGCACTGTATTTGTGAGTGTTATTCTAGCATTTTTTTAATAAATGGGATTGATTATTTAACATTCTGCACTGAGAGCTATTTTGGGTTCTTGAGCTGAGATTGCTGGAGGAGGTTATGGTGGCATACATTACACAGAACATTGATACATTCGGCGCAAACAAGAGCAACAGCTCAATTTAAAGGGCAAGGTATATTTGGACTTTACTTAACAGTGGGTCAAATATAGAGAGAAGCGACTTGTTTGGATGGTGGTGGAGCACAGGACGGGTGATAAGGTTGAACGCAGTGGATTTTTCACATTGAAGCTGAAATACTGTAATAAGTGAAAAGTACACTGAAAAAACTTGATTTGGAATGTTATTGATCCCGCAACTAAGCATGGAACTTTACATATATATATTTTTTTGTGTTTTTCATGCATGTAAAAATTGACCCTTAGTATTATAATTACTAAGAGGTTGCACTGCACTTAATTATATTGTTATACTTCCTCACGCTATCCAAAATGAAAAAACAAACTTTTAGCTTTAGATATACATTAGAATGAGTTAAAAACAGCCCTCTGGCCTTTTTTACCCTCTAAACAGCAAGAATCAGTGGGAGAGAGAAGGGTAATATTTTGAGCTAATCAGGGCTCTATTTCTTTGCATTGTGCTGCCAGTCTCTTTACCTGAACTTGGTTACAAAAAGGGAGGAAGGGAAGACCTCATAAGTGTGTTATTGGTCCTTGTTTAGTCAATTACAGGCCGAGTTAACCTGGCGACCAAGCTTTATTGTTTAGGCTGGGATCACACTATCCGACAAAAAAATGGTCCCACTTTGATCCTACTTTGCTGTGCGATTTACGGTCCTACATAGGGTCAAAGTCGGACCATTTTTCTGTGAACAGGGATCCGACTTTGATCCCGACAATGCCAGACACCTTGTGCTCTGGGGATCTTGAAGGGAACTCCACGCCAAATTAAAAAAAAATTACATGGGGTCCCCCTCCAGGAGCATACCAGGCCCTTTTGTCTGGTATGGATTTTAAGGGGAAACCCCACGCTGAAAGAAACGGTGTGGGGTCCCACCAAAATCCATACCAGACCCTTATCCAAGCATGCAGCCCGGCAGGCCGGGAAAGGGGGTGGGGATAAGCAAGCGCCCCCCTCCTGGACCATACCATGCCTGCCCTCAACATGGGGAGTATGGGTGCTTTGGGGCAGGGGGGCTCTGCGTTACCCACCCCAAAGCACCTTGTCCCCATGTTGATGAGGACAAGGGCCTCTTCCCGACAACCGTTGCCGGTGTTTGTCGGGGTCTGTGGGCGGGGACTTATCCGAATCTGGAAGCCCCTTTTAACAAGGGGGCCCCCAGATGCTGGCCCCCCACCCTATGTAAATGAGTATGGGCTACATCGTACCCCTACCCATTTACCTGGAAAAAAGTGTACAAAAAAACACACTACACAGCTTTTTAAAATATTTTATTGAATCAGCTCCGGCGTCTTCTTTCTTCGGCTCTTTTGCGGGGTCTTCTATGTTCTGAGGGGTCTTCTTTCTTCTCCTTCTCTGCATTGTCTTCTGCTCTTATGTCTATCTTCTCCACTGTCCTCTTCCCTCTGTTCTTCCTCTCTTCTTCTTCCCATGTTGACACGACGCAATCTCCTTCATGAATGCCCTCTCCGCTGTGTGCTGTGCCTTATATTGGCATGGGGCAGGGCCACCCTCTGACATCACCCAGAGACCACACCCCCTATGATTCTGATAAGTCCCTGCCCGCAGACCCCGACAACCAGTGGCAAGGGGTGTTGGGAAGAGGTCCTTGTCCTCATCAACATGGGGACAAAGTGCTTTGGGGTGGAGGGGTGCAGAGCCCCCCTGCCCCAAAGCACCCATACTCCCCATGTTGAGGGCACATGGACAAGGGGGGGGGCGCTCGTTCGTCCCCACCCCCCTTCCTGGCCTGCCAGGCTGCATGCTCGGATAAGGGTCTGGTATGGATTTTGGGGGGGACCCCACGCCGATTTTTTGGCATGGGGGTTTCCCTTAAAATCCATACCATACCAAAGGGCCTGGTATGCTCCTGGAGGGGGGCCCCATGCCATTTTTTTTTAAATTTGGCATGGAGTTCCCCTTCAAGATCCCCAGAACATAAGTTGCATGCCAAAGTCGGATCAGTCAAGACACTGATCCGACTTTGATCCTACTTCAATGCCTTTCAATGGGCTAAATTAGGATCAAAGTTGGACAAAAGTAGTACAGGAACCTTTTTCAAAGTCGGTCTGACTTTGAAAAACACAAGTCGGACCAGTTAAGATGGCTCTCATAGGGAATCATTGTTTTTGTGACGTAATGCGACTGGTGCCCCTAATGTCGGTCCGAGAATCGGACTAGTGTGAACCCAGCCTCAAATGCAGAGGAGGAAAAGTAGGCTCACCAGCCTAGTCATGTTGTCTGGCAGGTGTGCCTAGTTCACAATAGTGAATGGCCAGGTTTAAAATTATTTTGACCAGTGAAATAGATAACATGGTTGTATTTCAACTGTGTATTTAGATGCTTGTCTGATGTTCAGGTTTAAACAAATATATTTGAAGGGGCATGACAAAGGATATTTAATGTGTGCTATATTGTTTATTATGAAGCTAGACATGCAGTTGACCAAACAGTTCTTACTCAGTTCAGTCTTGAAGTAAACCTGTCCCAAACATGAGAATTTAAAGCATAGCATATAATTAAAATATGCTTTAAATAAAGCAGCTGCCTTGAATGAAAACTATAAGTGACAAAATGATCAGTAGATCTAGAGCTATAGACAGCTGAAAGCTATTTTCATAAAGGTAAAACTTGGTCCAGCCTCTGAGTTTCCTTATTGGTCTTTCAATTTGATGAGCAACCTTGTTGACCAGTAAGAAGGGTTGGAAAAATAACAGACACGGTTTGCCTTGAAATCAGTATTAAACCCAAAAGAAAACATGTATGATTATTTATTATATTGCAGACTACCAATTTTTAGATGTGATGGCTTCATTAGTTTCCTATTTTTATCTGGTGATCCAGCCAGCAAGTCTATTGCTTTTCAAAAGCATCAGCTCTCCAGCAGAAAGCTGTATCAATTAATATGGATGAAACAAAACAGTTAACACTGGAAGGGGTGATTAAAATGATCAGCTTTTATTTATTCATGCAAAACCTATTATCCCAAAGGTCCCTTTCACACTTGTGCAACTTTTCCTGCGACTTTGGACATCAGAGTCGCATGACAAGTCGTACCCCATGATTCTCAATGATAACCATTCATATATGTGCGACTTCAAAATAGTCCTTAGACCTCAAGTTTACACAGGCATTCCCTGAAATCGCGTCGGCAAAATCATGCGACTTTCAAGTCGTGGCAGTGTGAAAGGGGCCAAAAGGAAAAAAAACAGTTTGCTGTAATTGTTTATAGAGTGTGAGTTGGAGTTTTGGGAGGGAGGGAAGACCTCATCAGTGTGTTATTAGTCCTTGTTTGGTCAATTATAGGCCAAGTTCACCTGGCGACCAAGCCTTATTGTTTTAAATGCAGAGGAGCAAAAGTAGGCTCACCTGTCTAGCTATGTTGTCTGGCAGTTGTGCCTAAATCCCAATAGTGAATGACCAGGTTGTAGCAGTTTGAGTTTGGCTTCAATTTATTAGTGTATCTAAATCTGTTAATACATTTAACGCTACCTCCCCCTCCCCCCAAGACACACAATACTGCTGTCTGCTGCGCATTCCTCCAGATATGTGTCTCACTCATACAGGAGGTATATTACTGGCCAGATCACCAGGTGGAAACACAGGGAAAACAGCCAAGGAAAAGAAAACTGATGCAGCCACCACATCTAATGATTGGTAAGCTGCAACATAATACATTTTTGGTTTTGGATTTAATACCACTTGAATGTCACAGAATACGTCTCTACCTTTAGATCAACTGACAGTATCAACTTAGAGTTTAACCCCTACTTATGTATCCCTCATTAGATTCTTAGTTTGCAGTAGTAATGTTTGTGATAGATTTCCTTTAACATATAAATGGTACTACAAAAGTAACTCATTAGATCCCAGCTGTTAAAAAATGTTCACTTAAGCCTTGTACACCTGTGCAGATTGTTGGCCAACCAAACATCCAACTTTTGTCCAAATTGGCTGTTGGTGGTTGTGTCTAGCGTACTGACGGTAGTCAAGTAATCGGCCAACAAAGCCGAACATAGTGATGTGTTACGAGCGTATAGTGAGGAAGTTCAGGTGAATGAGATTTGTGAATTAGGAACACGGTTTACACGACCGATCACTTCCTGGATTCTGGGCATGCGTGTTTGCATTTCCAACTTTTTGTTGGCCAACTTCTGTACACACGAGCCAACAATTGGCCAATGCCTTGTTGGCCAACAAAAGTTTTCTAGTCTCGTCGTCCAACTTCTGTTGGATGACAATTGGAAATCGGCAAGATTGGAATTCTGAAAGAGAAACTGTTAAATGAAAAGCAAGGAAGCAAGCGAAAGTACAAAAAACATTACAATCGCTTCAATCTGATTTGCTCTTAAAAACAGGCACATCCTTCACATTAAATTTAAGATTGAATATATATGCAAAAATAAGTTCTTCATCACAAAAGTTGTTAAATCTTTTCAGGTGTGCTGTGAAAATGTTTAGATCTTTTTGGTGCATCGCAAGACAAAAAGTTTGAGAAACACCACACTAGGTACACACTGGCTGTGGCTGCCTGTATTGTTGAACTGGTATCTTATCATAGGTGACAAGACTTTTAATCATCTATCCCCTACCAGGTGTCAAGTGTCAAAATAAAACATTACAGACCAAATGTCAAAATGTATCTGAGCATGAGGTCCAAAAGGAACTCCCTTTTTTGACGAAGGGCTTTTCCAGGGAAATGTGACAATGCATACTGTATATGTTGCAACCCATCTAATCACCAACTGTGTCACATTCTCTCCATGCTGCTTTCTGCTTATGTTATGCCCTATGTTTCTTGCCAGTCTGGTGCACAGATTGGTATAATCACAGATTCAGTCACTGCTGTGCATGTGGTTTCTCAAAGTAAGTCTCTTAACTTTACCTCCAGTTTGCAGCTGGTTAATTCTCACATTGGTATTGTACAACATTTTCTAGAAATCCCTTCAGAGCTGAGTATTTTCAGGGACACTACTTATTTTGCCATTCATCACCTTGTTACTGACTTTTTGAACATCTTGTAACACTGACTTGACTGGGCAGCTCCCACCCTTATTGCATCACTATCATCTTGTCATGAGTCACAGGACTTTTGGCCACTGTTCTTTAGAAGTATCTAAGACATCCTCTCGTATACTCATCCCAATGTTCAAGGCTTCTTTAAATCTGACATCCTCACTTAGGTGACAGGACCCACAGAAGCACCCATTCTCCATCACTGGGAAGGTGTCCACATGGCCTCAGATTAACTCTTTCCTTTTGTTCCTTTACTCTTTCATTTCTTTCTTTCAGCCTAAGCAAGTGACACAGGCCCCAGGCTTACATCTCTCACTTGGAGGGAGGAGGGCTGGTGCCAACAGTCCAAAGGCATGGAGAAAACTTGGCTGGGAGCAGTAGTCCATCACTAGTATAGGTATGCACTAGGTCCTAGCTCTTCTATTGGCGTGAAGGCATCTCCAATGAACATGAAAAGAAGAAAGGAGAAGAGCGCCTCTGAGTGCAGGTATTTATTAGTGTGATACAAAAGCGTTAAAAACGTACATCTGTATCATTGGACTTTTACAACAAGTTTTCTGAGGATTTAAACACTACCTAGTTTCATCCTCAGATGAATATTTTGGTTGGCAGTTAAGGAAGAGTAAGTGGTAACATTTGAACATATTTACCTCAGTGGCATCAATTCTTTGCCTCACATGACTGTAAAAATGCTGTGGGAGTCTCCCAAGGTTTACAGACTTGTTCTGAAGATGTTATTTATTTACCAGCATACAGACCTACAAGGCTGCTTGTAATTGGCGAAAAAAGCATAATTACCTGCCAAATCTATCTTAATATGCAGAATCCCCTGACTAGTTGAGTAGCCCCTTTATCACCCTGTCTGCAAATTCTTGATTGGGGTATGTGAAGTCTACTGTATGCAACTGTCTTCAACTAAACACCCCCGACAACAACTGACCAACCACTGGATGTCTCTAGAATACTGTAGGTAAATAGGCAGTTTACATGAAAAGTTGGTCTTTTCAGGGGAATCTGCCCCAGTGCTCCACATGCAAAATCAGACATGTTTATATTTTGTCAAGAACGCTTTGTGTATCTGACTCTTCTCAAATAAGTGGACATGTGTACTGAACAATGTTTCAAAGGGCTACAATTTACTGAATGAGCAATATGCCATGAACCCCAGATTTTTTGTAAGACTGTCCCCTGAAAACAGAGACAGAGATTTTATTATGACTTGAAAAATGGCCAACATATTTACCCACGTTCTTCCTTCCCCCACTTCACCCTGCTAGCATAGCATGTTGCTTGTAACATCTAGGGTCACTGATATTCATATATAAAAATATGAATTGAAATCAGGCTCTGTTGGAACATCAGCTTATAACCTAAAGAACAATAAAGAATTTGGCAAGCTTGTATGGGTTCCATCTTGCGCTCTGCAGCTAATATTTATGTTTTTTTCATATTAATGAACATAAAGAACCTGCTAAAAATAGCCATTATGTGCTGTTTGTGGAAACCTAGAACAAAGCGCATATCAGTTCATTTGTGCATATTTGTTCAGCTAATCCCACCAGTCTGTTTTTTACTCACAGGTCCATTAGGTGTCGAGTTTTTGGCAACAATTTATCTGCCCAAGTTCAAAGTTGCATATTCTAAATGAGATTTCACGAATGATTTATACAGGGTCAAGATTATGCCTTGCTGGGGGCGTGGCTTGCGAGCGCTCATGATGGCAGCCTAAGCCGAGAGCTCTCTGCACTGACCAGGGGAAAAAACGACTACAGAGCAGACCCAGCGCACTACCCGCCTAGCAACTGTACCCTCTAGGTACCGGACACCGAGAAGAACATGCAGCGGAAACGAAAAGAGGACCGAATGCCGCAAAAACTTACGGACTTCTTCCACCGGCCTGCACCGAACGATCGGGGCGCGCGTGGTGCAACGAAAGATCGGAACTTCCGCGAAGATTCCGGAGCCGCGGACGAGTACAGCGTGGCGGCCTACACGGATCTCCCCGATGCAGATTCAGATGAAGGACGGGAAGCTCCTGACCATCACTTTAATCCCTCTGCACGACGCAGCCCGACCACAGCTAGCCCTGCCAAAGCCAGGATGCGCCTAGACACCGTCCACCAGGACACAGTGAGTACTGAAGACCAGGCCTTGGGCCTAGCACACAACCCAGAACTGAGCATTGCTTCCTTTCCCACCTCAGGACAGCCAGTTTTGGACACAACCATGAAGGATATGCTACTGTCCTTACAAACTTCACTTATGTCAAGCATATCGTCCATATTTGTTAAAGTTACAAAGGACATACCCCATATTGAGCATAGGGTCCAACATGTAGAAGAAAAAATGGACGATTGTACCAACACAGTCAATAATCTTGTAGACGCTTACAATGACCAAAAAGAGGATATAACTTGGATTCGAGACAAATTGGCCGACCTCGAGGACCGCAGTAGGCGGAACAACCTAAAACTACGTGGAGTCCCAGAGTCGGTCCCACCACAAGGCCTCCTAAAATATGCCACAGATTTATTCTCATCCTTGCTACCCACGTTATCCCCAACGGACCTGATTATTGATCGGATCCACAGGATCCCTAAGCCCAGACACATGGAAGAAAATGTCCCTAGAGATGTCCTCATGCGGATCCATTTTTATTCCACTAAGGAACAAATTTTACTTAAAACCCGTCAGATGGCCACCTTTCCAACCCCATACGACAAGATCCAAATCTATCCTGATCTTTCCAAACATACTCTACAAGCTCGCAGGGAGCTAAAGACAGTCACCAAGGCACTCTCCAACCACAAGATTATTAGAACACCAACCTCTCACGGAACCACTGACAGAAATCGAGGGACGCTCGAACATCTCATACAAACCTTT
>BLSH010473118.1:30588-40751 GCA_018402905.1 Glandirana rugosa | reverse complement strand
CTTCGGATTTGTGTGTTTGTCACTTGACAGCTAGACCCAAAACGAAACAATGATTCCCGAATCTTAACCATTTCAGGAATTAAAGCTCGTTTCGGAGATGGATAGGAAGGGAACGGTTATTCGATATTCCTCTGGGAAATATTTGGTGACTCGATAATAATAACCCGTCTACCCACCAACGACGTTATTTTTTTTACGTGTTTTCTTCAAAAAGACCGTTTGTCTCTGTTATCGTCCGTCCATGCGAAATGTCTATGTGAGGACAGTTTGTTCTTTTACGACGTTAATGTAAACGACCCCTGTGTGAAGATAGAGGTACCGATTCCAATCAAGACTTAGAGTCAGATGTTTTGACTGAGATTCAGAACTAACCTTAGCCATGGAGATAGAAGTGTGTCCCCAGCAAATGTAATTGCAGCATTTTCTTGTTTGACAGGAGTGTATCTGTAAAGCGTACCTGCCTGCTATTGTCTCTGTTTGCCAGAAAAACTTCTTTTGTGCATTTTTTTTATTGCAGCAACCACCCATCTGCCCAATAATAATAGCTCAGTGGTTTATAAAGGGTCTCCTTATAGCTTATTGGCAAGGGAAGGATAGGTAGAGGCTTTGCTCGAAATTAAGGACTTTACCAATTCTAAGCCCTTAGTAACAAAGCAAAACCCAGATCGACAGTTCACTGTTTGTGTGTTTAGGCTTCACACAATCATAAATAGAAAATCTAGTAGCAGTTTTTTTTTGGATAAGAATACAGCTTTATATAATAAAGCTAGCCTGGGATAACTATATTTTCGTTTTTTTTATTCTGCCATTTAGCTCTATGGAGGTATTTCCAGGCTTTAGCTAAATTCACTTACTTTTATTTAAAAGGATGACTTCAAGTCCAGAAGTCTTTAAAGCTGTGTTCACAAAGAGATTGATATGGATATTATATACAGGTCAAGAAGCTGAGCCAAGCAATTGACATGCAAAAATAAAGACTTCTATAAGCTTATTACAGGTATGTGGGAAATCAAATCTCTTCTCCCAGCAATTACCTTTTAAAATGATTATATTTCTCCTGGCATCCACGACTTTCAGTGTTATGACTTCTTAATTGCACTCTAAAACATGAATGATTTTTATGATTCCGAGTACAGCTAAAGCTCTGTGTTAGTTATATAATTTTAAAATATATTGGCTTTTCACCTAAAATTTTTATTTAAGAGATGTAATATACAAAGTGCGTTGTAAACAGGTGCCTGTTCAATGAATTAATGGAGGTATGATGTGCAGTGGTACTGAATATTTATGCAGCACTATTTTTTGCCTGGGAATATAGTACAATTAAATTAATATTTAAAAGTAACTACTGTATAAGATAAACTATCATGTAAAGACTGAGAAGTGTCCAAAATCTTCTAATCAACTGCTGCAATGTCTCACTATTTTCGTTCACTGGTCGTCTATGCACTAATAAGGCTTTTACTTGCATGGTCCCAAAGACTTTACATTAACGCTGTAAAATGATTTATACATGCTCGGCTGAGATGAACATAATGAATATGCACTGATTGTTTAAAAAAACATTGTAACAGTTAAATAAAAAAACTAAAGGAAATTATTTTCATTTATAGATACGCATACAATTATTTATTTAAAGCCTAGTGTTAAATATTGTGCCACCAAAAAAAATTCTAAATAGAGACATTTCCCGCATGAAGGGGTAGCAGGGGACCTAAGTGGCCTGGATTTCTGCACCTGCTGGGTGTCAGGAAAATTCTGTCAGAAGATCTCTCGCATCTCTGGAATATGATGCACAGGCTGCTGGTCTCAAAAGTAAAAATGACAGCAACTCTTCAATAGAAGTTAAAACATTTTGAGGGAACAATTATAATTTACATACTGCAATCATCTAACTCTTCTTCCTTCATCTTTGTTAGTTCATTATGGCTTTTTCTTTAAAAGAAACATATTCTGGGATGACCATTCATTCTTGGAGCTTCTCAGTCATTAAAGTGGAATTCCAGCCATTTTTGTGTTTTATAAGTTAGCAGCTACAAAAAGTGTAGTGTACACTCAACTGTCCCACGATCCAGCGGTGCACTCACCCCAGCCGTTTTCACCCTATGTACTCCCTCAGCGGCGCCGTCATCTTCACTATGGGCACCGGCTGTGACAGCTTGTGGCTTCACAGCCAGATGCCCACTGTGCAAGCGCGAGCAGCACTGCGCTCTGTGACTGGTCCCGAAGTCTTCAGGGACCTGTCAAGTATCCCAGAAGACTTTGGGAAGGAGAATTTCCGCCTCCAATCGCCTAAAGCAATCAGAAATGGAAGTGGGAGTGGGTACCTGTCTAAATAAGGTACCTGCTTCCCCCTCCTCCCCAAAAGCTCAGTTTCACAAACAGGAGCCAGGGAGGAGGCCTTAAAGTGGAACGTCCTCACACCTCATTCAAAACGCACTTCAGTGTGCCTGCAACGGATCGCATGGTACTATGATCTGATTCATGTGCATTTTATAAAGTAATACATGTACCACCTTTGGTGTGGTCCGGCACGTTTTCATCCCATTAAAATCAATGGGCTGAAATTGCACTGCACCCGGATCACATGTGAATTGCTTAGGAATGCACAGTGTTTTCATGCGTGACTTGTGGTGTGAACTGGCCCTTGGGAATCTGAGGACAGGCTAGTCCTTTCAGTGCTGGAATTAGAAATATAAACTATTTGAATGTTAAAAGTTTAATTGCCCTGTGATGTGAGGAGAAGCATGGAAAGAAGGGAATAATGAATGAATGAAGCAGTTGTGCTTGTAAGTGGGCAGGCAGGTGACACACTCTCCATGTTCCCCTCCTAATTGGGCCCAAGTGTGGGTCACATAGGATTCTTATGGGCTATGTTGGGCACTTTGAGCAGGGTCACTACCTTACACATGGAGTACCTTTATCTGAATGGGCGACTAAACGCTAGTAAACTCTCTTGATGTTAACATACATCACCACTGTCACTGTTGCATTTAGGAGGGACATGCCAAGCCAATGCCCTCTCCATCTGTCCAGTGTATCTCCACTGCCTCACTCCCAGTAATGCACTACCGACGTGCACCTAGCGCAGACTCCTACAGAGGAGTTGAGGACCTCTGCAGTACTGATCTGCTCCCATTGCTATGGGAGATGGACCACTCACAGAGAGAGTGCTGACAACCACTCCTCCTGCAAGAGTCTATCACATCTGTCACATGTACGCACTTGAAACCTTAATTTCACAACTCTTGTATCTCCACATTAACTCTTGTACTGCTGTCTCCATAAACCAATGTGTATAACTGACTCAAGTTGTACACTATGTGTGCTGGTTACTTGCATTACACCACTTTAATAAATTCAGACCAGGCAAGAACAAAGCTTCAAAGGTTTTACTGGAAACTCTCTGCAAACAGAACAAAGCATACAGTATTCATGTCCATAGAGTCCATTCATGTCAGAGTCCGAAGTGGCAGATCTATAGGGCGGGTATCCTTGGGTGATTTGTAGATCTCAGTGGTCCTGTGTTTTGTAAAAGGTTCTTTATCCACAGGTGCTTTGGATTCCGTCTGCCTTTCCATCTGCCTTCGGCCGGCCGACATTCCGCTCCACCGGGACTACAGGCACAGGACACAGCAGTGAGGAACCCCACGGTCAGCACGGACACCGCTGCTCCCCCACTTTGTCTCTCCGCAGACTCATGTGCGGACATGCGCTTTTTATCTTCTTTTATGTGAGTTGGATATACCCCTGTTTTTTACCAATAAATGTTATACTTCTGCATTTAGAGGCGCCTTCTGCCTTCTTCCTTGCTCTAGTGTTGGATATGGCTATCCTGTGAGAAGAGCTGCCGATCTGCAGGTTCTATTGGGACTTCATATCTCCAGACCCTTCCCACCTGATCCTTGCGCCTATTCATCTTGTTTTTCAATAAACCAAAAGGGGCTATCCACCCCATCTTGGATTTCAAGGTCCTATATGTCTTCTTTTGAGTTTAAAAATTTAAATAGAATTCACTAGGTTGGCAACAGCCTCCCTCCATCAAGTAGACTTTCTATCTGTCAGGAACCATGAATCAGACAAAGACAGGAGTGCAGTAAAATCACACTTTTAATTAAAAAGGTAAAATGTTATAAACAGAGTAAATGTGGTCAAAACATAGCCAGGGTTCAGTAACCAGAGTGGATAGTCAGAGCAAGCCAGTGAAACAGGAGTCCAGAGATCAGTGAGGTCAAACAAACAGAATGCAGGGTCAGGAGCCAGGAGGAGAGTCAGCCGAGCAGGGTCTAGAATCCAGGAACCAGAAGGGAATGTCAAACAGGCAAAGTCTTTCACAGGAACACAGCAGAGATTTCTCCAGAGATGTTGACCAAGGCGAAGGCATCTGCGATCTGATCCAGGCAGTTTATATAGCAGCAGAGCTGGCTTAGCGAGGCAGGATATGGTTATTAGGTGAGACAGAGTGGAAGCTGAGACTGGCAATTAACCCTCAGCTGAGCAGCTTGCTCTGAGAAGGGAGAGCTGAGCCCAACCCTGACACTATCCTCCATGGATATTAGGAATGTGTATATGCATGTCCTCAACTTTCCACGACCTCAGCACTACCTATGTTTTTCTGTGGGCGCTCAACACTATTAGTTTGTGGCCTTACTATTTAGTCAGTCTTCTACACAGCGAGTGTTTACCAAAGTACTGACCCAATGCTTTATCTGCACAATCTCCTACTGTGGGAACAGGTGGCACAGATTCTGACCGACAACATCATGTAGACACTCCAGACCTTAAAAAAAGGACTGTTTGGATCCTGAAACTTCAGTAGCAGACTCATCGTTTGGAGTGTCTGGGTCTCAACTTGAATATGGGTTAAAGCAGTGTTAAACCCAAAAGCAAATATTTATTATTTTGAAGATCACTATTTCTTAGATGTGATGGCTGCTTTAGTTTTTTTTTATTTTCACCAGAAGATCCTGCCAGTAAGTCTGTTATTTTTCATAGCAGTTACAGTGCTGAAACAAACTGTTTAACACTGACAAGGGTGCTTACAATGATCCACTTTTATTTATTTTGTGTAAAACCTTTTTTCGCAAAAACAAAACAACTGTTACTGTAGCTGCTTAAAAAATGTGAGCTGCAGTTCGGCTTTAGTTTGTTAGATTATCTAAATCTGGTAGTGCATGTAATACTTCCTTCCCCCCAGACTGAAAATGCTGCTGTCCAAATGTGCCTCGGTCACTCCTTCAGTTAGAGTGTAGGCACCCTAATACAGAAGGTGGGTTACTGGCCAGATCACCAAGAAAAAACAGAGGGAAAAAAGCCTAATGAAAGAAACCGAATGCAGCCACCACATCTAATGATTGGAAAGCTGCAATATATTACATTTTTGGTTTTAGTTTTAATACCATTTTAAGGCTTAGTTGTTCTTCCACAAGACGATTCTACATAAGAATTCTAGACTTGGGTGTAGCCTCTTTCAAGGCAATTCCATTTGATCAGACCTCTTCAACTTAACATTCTGTCATTGTGAGACAAGTTGGCTCAGTCTTTAGACAAACCTATTCTCCTGACACCAAGGACCACAAATGCAAAGTTGGGAACATACTTCCTCCCGATTTCTTGGAAAATCCTAATAATGGATGCCAGGCTTAAGGGCTGGGGAGCAGTTCTAGATATCTTGTCAGAGGACTTGGACACCAGGGAAATCTCTCAATCTATATGTTAAAACCCTGAATTAATTTGTTGCCCCTACAATGTTGGACTTTCCAATCTGAGGGTTGGCCAAACAGATCCAGTGGAAAAATGCAATGGCAGTGATCTACACCAACCATCAGAGAGGAATCAGAAGTCTATCCAGGGCAAGAGAGGTAGAGAGGATTCTGGGCAGAACTTCATGTTCCAGCCTTGTCAGCCATTTATATTCTAGCTGTGGAATGTGGTATAGCTCTCATTGCCTGGACTTGCGAGAATGATCCCTACACTCAAAAGTGTTTCAGGAGCTGTGTCAAAGGTGAGGGATGTCAGATGTGGACCTTTTGCCCTTTAGGTTCAACAACAAACAGGTTTGTCTTCCAGTGCAGAAATCCTCTGGTGGAAGCAGTGACTGCTCTGGTGGCTCCATGGGATCAGTACAACCTTTCCTCCTCTGAAATTCCTTCTTTATTTACTCTGTAGGATTGAGATGGAGGTCGTTCTAGTGATACCCATAACTCCAAACTAGCCCATGCAGATATGGTACTCTAACATGATCAAGATGCTGGTAGACACCTTATAGGTCTTTCCAGATCAACTAGATCTTCTATCCCACATACAAACCAACCAGTCAGGCTGCATGTTCAAACCTTTATCAAGGGTCAACACTGACATGTATATCAAACATATTTTATGTATGCTCTCTGACCACTAAATGAATAATTGTTCTGTATATATGCATGTTTTTGGATCACATCCCCTTTTAATGTTGAAAATAGTTGCAATTAAACCTGTTCATTTAAGCAGATTTAATCAGAAAGTGATGAACCACTGAAGCTTGAAAAAAGTAAAGCTTGCTGAACCTGTTAGGTCAGCTCTGATCCAGCAATGCTTTATATAATAAAGTCCATTATTTAGTAGGAATGGCACAAGCTAAAAATGTGTGAAGAATTAGCTTAGCAGAGGGATATATGTGACTCCCTTTATGAGTTCACGACACTTTAAACAGATACAACAAAAAATATGTGATTTATTTACAACTCAACATGAAAAAAGGAAATTTGTGAAAAACACCTCATGTGTTCAACATATCGTAAATATATATACTGTTAAATGTGCAGTCCAAATAAGTCCAAAAAATGTGGTTCAAGTGAAAAATAGACAGAGTGGGATTTACCAATGGATTTGAAGTGACCTTTCATCTCATCTATCAAAGTTGGGAAATTTTCTCTGTCATCTATTTTTCACTTGAACCACAATTTTTGGACTTATTTGGACTGCACATTTAACATTATGTATATTTATGATATGTTGAACACATGAGGTGTTTTTCACAAATTTCCTTTTTTCATGTTCACTTTTTCTAGCGCAACACTATATTGGTTTTGATTTGTTTGCATTATTTGGCCTAATACAGTGTTTGCTGCTTCACTTTCCTTCTGTGCAATATTTCCTTGTTGTTTATACATAAAACAAATGCTCTTTATATCTAAGGCACTTTAAAAAAACAAACATACTTTAACTACTTGCCTACCAGGCCGATTCTGACACTTCTCTCCTACATGTAAAAATCATAATTTTTGCTAGAAAATTACTCAGAACCCCCAAATATTATATATGTTTTTTTTAGCAGAGACCCTATGCAATGAAATGATGGCCATTGCAACTTTTTATCTCGCATGGTATTTGCAAAGCAATTTTTCAATCGCTTTTTTTTTTTTGGAAAAAAAACTGTTTCATACATTAAAAAACCAAAACAGTAAAGTTAGTCCATTTTTGCATAATGTGAAAGATGATGTTACGCTGAGTAAATAGATATGTCACGCTTTCAAATTGCACACACTCGTGGAATGGCGCCAAACTTCAGCACTTAAAAATCCCCATAGCTGGCACATTAAAAAAATTTACAGGTTACCTTTTTAGAGTTACAAAGGAGGTCTTGCACTAGAATTATTGCTCTCGCTCTAACGTTCGTGTTGATACCTCACATGTGTGGATGGAACGTCAATTACATATGCAGGCGCGACCTACATATGCGTTCACTTTATTTTGCTTTTATTTTTGTATTTGGATGCTTTCTTTTTTTGCACATTTTTTTGATCACTTTCATTCCTATTACAAGGAATGTACATATCCCTTGTAATAGGAATAGGAATAGGCATGACAGATCCTCTTTACAGCGAGATATGGGGTCTTTAAGTCCCCAGACCGAAGAAACAGCTGCACTCCACCACGGATCAAAAGTCACAAGATTTATTGTATACCACCAACACCAGGACACAGACTAGGTTGACATGTTTCACACTGCTTTGAGTGCTTTCTCAAACCCATTAGTCCAATGAGTTTTGAGGAAGCACTTGAAGCAGTGTGAAACATGTCAACCTAGTCTGTGTCCTGGTGTTGATGGTATACAATAAATCTTGTTACGTTTGATCCGTGGTGGAGTGCAGCCGTTTCTTCGGTTATTGTATTATGCAGTGGTGAGCTGGGGCTGGCACCTGATGCCTCGGATCTTGGATTTATCTCACCTGGATGTCATAACATCCGGCCTGGCCTCTGGACAATCATAGAGAATTCGGGGACCATCTGGCAAGCCAGAAATCTCTATGGTCAGCATCCGGCACCGTTCGAGCTGGTAGAAGCACCAGAGGGCGGCAAGAGGGGGGCGTCCCATCCCACTGCCTGTAAGAATGATCAAGCAGCTGAAAAGCTGCTATGATTGTTCTTTTGGTGAAGGCAATCGCTGGCTGTAAAAGAAGATATCTGAATGATGTCTGTACCTGCAGGCATCATTCAGATATCCCCACTCAAATCTGCAATGTCATATGACGTTGGATGGGCGGGAAGTGGTTTTAAACTACAAAAGGAATACAAATGATCTGAGGGATCTGGAGTAAAAATTGGAAAAAATAAGCTTCTAGATTAAACTAAAATGAGCTTCCCTTACTTGATATGTACAAATCCATGCACAGTGCAGTCAATGCTTATTCACAAAACTAAATTCAACCATAGGGAACTACTACTACTTAATGTACCTGTTGTCTGTAATGCACAATATTCCGCCCAGGAGTCGGGGCTCCACGACTGTAAGACACGCCAAACACCGGCGGCTGGGGGTGACATCAGCGGTGGGAGGCGGGGAAACAGGGCTGTCTAATGCCCACAGCTCCTGCTTTGTGAAAGTGCCCAACTAGGAAGGGGAGGGAGCATTATCCACCTCTTGCTATGTTTCTCCAGGAGAGGCAGAGCGCCACGTGGTGCTCTGGGATCATGTCATAGCCAATCGAATTAGAATCGCGAATGGCTGCATTGGCTGTGTCAGTTTCATTCCGGACACTTTATTGTCCTGGCATGAAAGTGCCCGGGACCCAGGACATATCTGCAAATTGCGGGACTGTACCGGGCAATCTGGGAAACGTGATCACCCTGCTTGTAGTCCCACAAACCAGCAGGCAAGCCAATATGTTACTTGTTAGTCCAAAGCTCTGACATGCAAAGCTGTTTTGGTTGGTTCTTGTAGTACCACAACATGTGCTCTATTCTTACCTTGTTCGTGCATAGGACCGAGTGCTGTAGGTGTCTTCAGGTCCCATCTGCTGATTAATATAATCATCTACACAGCTAGTCCCTGTCATAATGCAGCCAACCAGAGTGGCACCCTTCCCCTTCTGTTTGGTTGCAGCCAGTCTGAAAGGCTTCCTTCTCTTACTGTGCTCATTTAAACTCATTGCAGCTCTCTTTCAATCTAGCTTCCGAGCCTAGTACCTGCTATCCTGTCTTCTTTTCTCTATGAATTCCTTTGTACTGACCTCTGACTTTGTTTCCTGGTTAACTGAGTCTGTTATCTGTCCTGGACCTTGGCTTTGTTCCTGGCTATTCGAGTCTGCTACCTGCCTAGACCCTTGGCTTTGTAGAAGGTCACCTGAATCCACTGCCAGACCTAAACCCTGACCTCTAATTTCCCTACTTTGTCCACAACCAACTCTGTCCTCTGGACTGTTCCTACCTTCTTGCTCTAGACCTAGTTCTATCTTGATTTAGGGTCCCTGGTAGTGTTGAGCGAACCCGGACTGTAACGTTCGGGTCCGTACCGAACTTTAGGGTGTCCGTGGCACGGACCCGGACCCGGACATTTCAAAAATCGTTCGGGTTCGGTCCGGGGTTCTGCTATTTTACTCCACGTGTTGAGAAGCTGCAGGGCAGCCAATCAACAAGCGTTTCACTGGTTTGCCCTTAGAAGCCATCACAGCCATGCCTACTAATGGCATGGCTGTGATTGGCCGGTGCATCATGTGACCCAGCCTCTTTATAAGCTGGAGTCACAGTACTGCAGTCACATGCTCCTTGGGTTAGTGTAGGGAAAGGTAGCTGACGGCGTGAGGGACAGATTTTAGCCATTTTAAGACCTGATCCTGCATCCTGAGATAGATTACTTTACTACTGCTGTCTGTGCTGTTGCTCTGAGGACAGATAGCAGA
>BLSH010473117.1:1948181-1981267 GCA_018402905.1 Glandirana rugosa | reverse complement strand
CCCGTTTATTTGTAGGGCACTTGCCCTAGTTTGAAGATGATTTTGGAACAGTTATATGGTTTCTAACGTTAATTAATACTTTTCAGACACAGTTTGAAGATGATCCACATTCACCTCCATTTTTGCTTTTTTTTGTTTTTATTTTTTTAAAAATATTTAAAGTTATTTCCCTGTCCCCATTTTTTTTGTAGGGCACTTGCCCTACCCTTACCCCCATTTTACTTCCTTTTGCAGCCCTCTGGGGCTTTCCAGGACTTTGCTACAGCCATTTTTGTGCCTAAAAGTTCGGGTCCCCATTGATTTCAATGGGGTTCGTTGTCCGTGCGATCGTTCGGGTTCCGTCCGGACCCGGACCCGGACTTTGTCCCGAAGTTCGGACGGACCAGCAGAACCCGAACGTCCAGGTGTTCGCTCAACTCTAGTGGTAGGCATAGGAGATAGTGCAGTAGCTTGACAATAGATATTTATCACCTGTGCTTTTTGTCAAAAGTGATAAAATGGACGTCTCACTTTCATTAAAATTAATCTTGGATTGAAAAAGACTACAAAATGTCTGCTGTTAACACTAAACTTTTAAGTATCACCCAGCCCAAAAAAAATCTTACTTGCCATCTTTTCTAGCCTTTTCTGGTGTTCTGGCACTATAAAGGTGCCACACAATGTTTCTGCAACTTGACCTCAGCAGAAAAATGTCTAATTCCAGATACAGGTTAAATACTGAGTTACACCTCAAAGTCTGTGGTCTATTCACGTGCTTCTGCTTTGTAAAGGTGCCATGCAATGTTTCCGCAATTTAACAGCAGCTGCAAACTTTCCAATATTTTCTGCAGGGTAAATCCTGCATTGTACCTCAAAATGTACATCCTATTACAGTGCTCCAGCTCTGTAAAGAGGCTAGATGATGTTTCTGCAGCATGACTACAGCTACAAAATTTGTAATGTTTGCTGCAAGGAAAAATCCTGAATTGCACCGCAGATTTTAGCTCCAGCACTCGAGAATATTTTTTGTTATTGTCTCTCAAAACATACACTGAAGATAAATCCACATTGTCTCTCCCTCTTATATTGCAAATTTCCCAGGCTGCTTGCATACTGTCTAGCTACTGTACAATATTTGTGGCTATTGTCTCTGAGATAATACACTCTAATGTTTATTTTCAGCTAAAACTTGTTTTGTCTCTCATTCTTAATTTACAGCTTATCCAAGCTGCCTACATACTGTTAAGCCACTGTACAATATGTGTGGTTATTGTTTAAAAAAAAAAAAAACATTCATAAGATTGGGCACCGACCACTTTCTATCAAACACATACCAGAAATTTATATTTTGAATTTTTAGGAATGCAGTGTCAGAACAGGAGTATAGATGACAATGAAACAGTTAGATGTGCTACATATACAGACAGTTCAATAATAAATAGCACATAGCGTGAGCAGGACTGTAGGCAGAGCATGCTTTTTGGTACTTGTGGTGCATCGCCACAGATGCCAGTATGTCAGCAAAGACTGGTACATAGAAGGAGAGGGTCAGAGCAGGCCAAGTAGTAACAGAGAGTTTGATAACACAGGCAGAAGCATAGCCTAGACAAGCCGGGTCACACATAAGTAAATCAGAGTCCAAATGGTACACAATCACAGCAAGAAGAAAGCAGGGTCATAGCAATCTGGGTTAAACGTGAATATCAGGGAGCTGACCAATTACCATCATTCCCAAGTAAGACATTTTTGCTTAAAGGGACAGCCCGAATCCTGGTACAGACATTATTCCCTCTTTTTCAAGGGGTAGCGCATGCAACCCCCCGACTTGGATGATGAAAATTGAACTGTCTCTTGAGTTTAAAAGTGTGAAGATTACAAACTGGGGCTGAGGCAGAAGTAGACTTACCTACAGCTGATAATGTGACAGGCTGAACTGAGGTGGCAGGTACAGGTCAGACTGGACTGGAGCTGCCCGCACAGAGGTAGACTGGACTGATGCAGCAGGCATGAAGGCGGGCTGGACTGAGTCAGTAGGCACAGGCTCAGCTGAGACTAGCTTGGTAGCAGGCATAGGTTTAGTGGTATCTGGCTCATAAAGTGGAAATGCTCTTCTTAAAGGAGATGTAGCACCTAGTAGGAGATCAATAGAACAGTCATAACTGAAATTAAGTGTTAACCGACCCTTTAGAAAATATATCAGTATATATAAGAGTCCTTATAACAAGTGTAGCGCCCCATAGTAGTAGGTGCTCTTTTTCATAGATTTTTGGTTAGGAGAGGTAAAATCTAGTCAGGCCTGACAGTGGGTACAGACCTGAATGTTTTGATCTGGTCTGGGGAGTGGCTCAGGGAGTGGCTGGAGATGGAAGGAAGGAGCACCCCTTGGAGACTTCTCCCCTTTGAGCTGGGAAAGCTCTGGAAAGGGGGATGGATGAGGAGGTGTGACTTCCTGATTTATGAGGAGCCCTGACCAATTGGCAGGGAGCATGCCTCCTTAAATACAGCAATCTGCCAGCAGGGGGGGAGAGTTCGGGTAGAAGAGAGGAGAATGTAGCAGAGGCCATGGAGCAGGCCTCATCTGGGAGGGAGCCCCCCAGTCTGGGGGAGTGACCTTGGGGCCTGGAGGCTTAGGTGCAGTCAAGAGTGGAGTTGATTCCTGGAGTAGCACAAGGAAGCAGGAGATCAGCAGAGTTCTACAGTCTGAGAGACTCTTTAAAGGATCCACCTGTCAGTGAGTGGCAGACCCTGGGAGCTGGATGAGAAGGCTGGAGCAGGCTGGGGAGGATAGTGGATGATCTGTGGAGGTAGGAGGAGCCAGTCAGAGAAAGGAGTGTCACTGGACAGTCAGATAGGCTGGAGCGGCCTGGAAGAGTATGGGCTGGGAGTTGTAGTCCATCAATACCCCACTAGCACCAAAGCACTCAGCTTCATAAACGGGGGCCCGTGGCCCTTACCCACAACGGGTGGTCCGGAGGTCCTTTTGGCAGTAGTGCAGGCTTCACCATGTACTAGTTGGGGTGGAGGAAGAAGTGTCCTGGCGGCCTGATAAATTGCCTTTCAGGCCAGGAAACTAAGAAGTGTGCTGGAGTGAAGTAAGGATAGGAACAGTCAGCAAGTGATTGAGCTGAAGTGAAGTTGGAGTGTATATACTGCAGATGTATATAGAAGGTCCCCTGATCTAATTCTTTGGGCATCCCACAGTTAACCCTTTTCCCCATCCAAGTTTTATCCCCTTAAATAAAATAACAAAACAAAGTACTGGCCTGTTCCATGACTCTGGATGTGTGGACAGCGGGCAGGTGAACCACTACTACCAGCCGCCCCCACGGGGGCACATGGCTACACAAGGATAAATGTGTTTTACTTGGCAGGTAGAAATCTGGACAGAACACGGAATTCTGGTTTGCATGCACTGATCAGACCAAGCCAAAATATTTCCTGTGCTCCAATCAATCACTAGATTGTGACCCTGAAGCCTGGCTGAAGTGTGGATGGAGATTTAATGACAAAGGAAGAAATCTTCTTTTTCTTACTTGTAGCTGGAAAGGGTTAATAGCCCATAGCACATGGTTTTGTGACAAAGGCTGATCATCCACAGAAATCAGATGGACAGGACAGTCCAGAGCTTGAGTTTTCAGGACAAGAGTGTGAGCAAAGCTTGATCAATAATATTTCCAGTGGCTCTGGAATCCACAAAGGCCAATAGTTCATGAGACCTAGTCCCATGTTAATAACAGCAGGGATATTTAGTTGAGTGTCCTTTTAAGGATTTAAAAGCAGTCCTGTGATGACATTCTTCCAATCAGCTAGGGCCCTGGAGGTTCTCAGGAAGTGTGGGGCAAGAGCAAAGTATATTCCCCTTGAAGCCACAATTCCCACGTCATGACAGTGAGTGCATTCCTGAAAAGAAAAATTGGTGTAACCTAGAACCTAGGGGCTGATTCAGCAGCAGCATGATCTGGGCCATCATATAGCAAGCACAGGGATTCAATGAAGACATCTACTGTTAGCAAAGGCAGGGTGGTTTGGTTCAAGTGGCAGAGTATTAGCATTAGAAGTAGGAGGAGGAGATTGCACCTTAGTGAGCTGGGTGACCAGTTCCTGAATTTGCTGGTATAAACAGCCAACTTCTTGGGCAAACATCTTAGCTTGTGCAGAATCCATTAGGTCATTTTCTTGTTTAATTGTATGGCTGGTGATATTGTCAGGACAAGAGTATAGATGACAATAAAATAGTTAGATGTGCTACATATGCAGACAGTTCAATAATAAATAGCACATACGAGCAGGACTGTAGGTAGAGCAGACTTGCTGCGACTGTTGCCAGAGCAATTTTGATTTTGAGTAATGTGAAGTTTTTTGAAGTTTTTGTGTAATTTGTTATCACATTTTAATAAACTTTAAAGGTGATGCAGTGTGGTACTGGGAAAAAATTTAAAATCTCACAAACTATACTATTAAACTGTGCCACTGGCCAAATTGTACAGTATTAAGGGCTTTGGTTTTATTTTTCATAAGAGAAAACCTTCCTATAGCTTTTGAATCAGTTGTGGCTGTTACTTTGACTGGTGAATTTAAGCTTATTACTGCTTCATAAAAAAAAATCAGGTGTCACAGCTAAACCTGCCTAAAAATAGATTTTATTTTTCAAGATGAAATGAATCAGATTGAGGTGCTCCTGTATTTAAGCCAAGCTAATTGTAAAACAAAAAAATCAATGATACATCCAAAATATACAATGTCAAAATAGGTGTTACCAATGCTGCTTGTGAAAATCATATTATTCTGTAACACCATATACTTAAAGGTATCTCCCAAGCATGTCATTTAAAGGTTTGTTGTTTTTCCATCTCACCTTCAATGTTGTATTAAAAAAACATGTCTCCTATGGCAGTGCTCCTCTTGCCCTTTTTTGACAATCCTTGCCTGTTAGCTCAAAAAAGCTAGAATTTAGCATCAGAACTGCCGCAGACTGGGAGATGGGATTCACCAGAAAACTCAGATTTGCCAAACTTTGAACCAAATTCACAGACCCCTCAGGGAATTAAACCCAGGCAGATTTGCCCATCATTGTCAAGAGAGTTTAAAACGTCATGGCAATGCGTTTCGAGCTGCTCCACAGTAGTATAAGGGGAGGAAAGGCAATAGCCTATACCAGGCTCATGATTCCTGGCTGTACCTGGCTCTGACAAGTGTTTAGAATGGCTCATCTTTAATTGCACTGATGTATTTTCATGCTCATGAATTGTTTTATTGTGAGAGGATTTATGAACATAGATGTTATTATTAATAACAAAGAGATGCTGTGGGGACCTGCATGACATTTTGCATCAGGCCACTTACTTTTCTGTGCTTCTATATGCCAACACAACTTATTATCGTTATATCCTCAAAGCATCTTTCAAAGTATCCTAGTGATAATACCAAGCAATGTTTTAGTAAATTATTTGATCACTAATAACACTGACACACTTTTTTTGATAATGAATAAGAGCTCAATGTTGTGAATAAACTTGGCATGTGTGAAAAACATAATTTTCCTGACACAAACAATGGAGTCTTAGCTTTGATAGATGGAAATCACTGAAAATGGCTAAGTCATTTTGCTCTGAGACCATGATAAGCTTGTCCAGGTTTGTGTCAATAAATTATATACAGCCATATTCACCAATGCTTGCAAGGTAGAGCTAGAAGATCTTTCTAACAAAAGTTTATTTGTTGGGTGTGTGTAGGGGGGGTTTTCGACTAAATATTTACCAGTGGAGGGCGTCATCCGTGTTAAAAATATATAGCACAAAAGATGGTAGGACTTTAAATACCCCTCCAGTGATCACGCAACATTCTATTTCTGATAATCAAATGTCTAAAAACTCATATCAAATGTCATATTAATACCAACAAACATTGTCCAAACATTGTTCACTGCAAATATGCATGGCTATTGGTCAAAATAGAGAGCTTAGGTCGACGCGTTTCCTCAGGACCTCCTGTCTCTCACATTACGCACACACTTATGTGAGAGACAGGAGGTCCTGAGGAAGCAGTGTTTTCCATGAAACACAATGACCTAAGCTCTCTATTTCGGCCAATAGCCATGCATTTTTGCAGTGGTCAATGTTTGTTGGTATTAATATGACATTTGATATGAGTTTTAGGACATTTGATTGTCAGAAATAAAATTTTGTATTTTTCTATATATGAATGTATCTGTGTGATTACTGGAGGGCTATTTAAAGTTCTACCATTTACTCTTTTGTGGCAGAAGATCTTTCTAAACACCAAAATTTTTTAGCAAGCATACTGTGAGAAGGATTTGTTAGTCACCATATAACAGCTTATCAGATGTCAACAACCCAATTCACTAATATTGAGTCTTTTAATTGTATAGCACGACTTGATTGTGGCTGTAGGCATACCCTGCAAGAAACCTACCATATGTCTACATAAATAGAAGAAAGATGATGGCAGAAAAAGACCTAGTGCCCCATTTTTATAGACATTTGTTTTTGATGTTTCAATTTTTTTCTTTTTGTCTGAGTGTACATCTGTGTTTATCACAAGCACATTTAAAGTGTTACTAAACCCTGCATTCCCTATATCCGGTCTCCCACAGTAAACAGAACATGGTAATGCAATTATTTTGGTAAACATAAACTGCTAATACCATTTTTCATCAGCAGTTATAGCAGTCTTGTGACTTCTATCAGTGTCTGGCTGAACACTGGTTAAAGCCTATGAGGCTGCATGACCCCTGACCCTCTGTCTGGACAGTGCCGATTGGCCCTGTGCTGATCACATGTATCCTCCCAATAGCAAAAAACTCTAGCAATGCACACCAAACTGAGCATGTACAGAGTGCCTCCAAGGCTCTGTTCTATCAGCAGATGGATTGGGGACAGTAAAAGAAGTGGAGGATCAGAGAAGACAGGATCAAGCAGCCTTTTTACACAATGTGGAGGATTAACCCCTTAGGTTCCACAGTGAGTATAACAAGTATGCTTTACTGCATATACAGACTGATTTTACTGTTGTGGGTTTAGTAACACCTTAAATTTACTTACTGTTGACTGATATTATGTACTGTTGATTGAATTAATTCACTGTTCATTGATACAACCATTTGAAGTGTTAACTGTCCATTAAAACTACCTTAACCCCTTCCTTACCGGGCACTTAAACCCCCCTCCTGCCCAGACCAATTTTTGGCTTTCAGGGCTGTCGCATTTTGAATGACAATTGCGCGGTCGTGCGACGTTGTACCCAAATAAAATTTGCGTCCTTTTTTTCCCACAAATAGAGCTTTCTTTTGGTGGTATTTGATCCCCTCTGCGTCATTTCTGATCGCCGCTATTAACAAAAAATGAGCGACAATTTTGCAAAAAAGAACAATATTTTTTACTTTTTGCTAAAGTACAAATCCATTAAAAAAATTATTCATCAGTTTTGGCCGACATATATTCTTCTACACATTTTTGGTAAAAAAAAAAATAGCAATCGGCGTATATTGATTGGTTTGCGCAAAAGTTATCGCGTCTACAAACTGGGAATTGATTTCTGGCGTTTTTATTATTTTTATTTTTTTTACTAGTAATGGCGGCGATCTGCGATTTTTATCGGGACTGCGATATTGGGGGGGACATGTCGGACATTTTTGACACATTTTTGGGACCAATGACATTTATACAGCGATCAGAAATTTAAATGTCCACTGATTACTGTATAAATGTCATTGGCAGTGAAGGGGTTAACCTGCAGGGGGCAGTGAAAGGGTTAAATATGTTCCCTGGGTGTGTTCTAACTGTGGGGGGGCGGGACTGGTCGGGACATAACAGATCTAACTGATCCCAGTGACAGGGATCAGTAGATCTGCTTGTCCCCTGTCACAGAACGGGGAACCGCCGTGTTTACAACGGCGGTTCCCCGTTCTGAGGCTCCTAAAAGTGATTGGCGGGTCTCAGGCGGACATCGAGTCCGCCCAACCCGCGGGCACGCTCGCACAGCGTGCGGCACGCGCGCCGCCGCTGCCGCCAGGGGGCGCGCTTGGGCATGCGCAGTGGAGGACATCCATGGACGTCCTCCCGGCATTTCAGATCCGCGCTGGAGCCGTATTTTGGCAATAGCGCGGATCTGAAGTGGTTAACATTACTTTAACGAATAGGTTGATAGAGAACAAACTACTCTCAACAATGTCCGCTCACTTCTAGTTAGTGTAAGTACAAATCTTAATATAATTTGACATTGCATGGCATTGAAGTCAATGGGCTGCCCTATGTGCGACACATGGAAACGCATGTAAATAATGCGTAAAATATCACAAGCAGGAACGCTCATTCTCGCTATGTGAGATGTGGACGGGGCCATACTTTTCAATGTATTTAGCTTTCCCTCTGCTACTATTAAGAAGAGAGGAGGAAGAGCATATCAATGAGAGGTGTGGTCAATATAAATGCTTCAACTTCCTGGCTAGAAAAAGGTGTGCTAGTAATCAGTGGAATATTTGGTCATTTGGGGGATAGTTATGTATCTCTTGCTTCCTAAGCATAACACTTCCTAAAATGATCCCCTGATGTCTTACCAACATGTATAGTCATCAAAGCCTTCCTTGTTGACATGTTAATGGATGTCTGTGTCCATGTGCAGTACCAGTAAATGCTGATCCCAAAATGACACTCAAAGGACCAGTATACCTTTAAAACTGCATACAATCCTTATGAATATGTGTCCAAGGTGACCGTATTGTCTGCATGTCATGTACTGCACACACATAAACTTTGTTGCTTGCCATAAACTGCTGTCATACTAAGGGACAAAGCCTTGATGCTCAATTAGGTTAAAAAAAAGCTCTTCTCCGTAAACCTCAATTACCTGTGATGCCTTATGACATTCAGTATTTACAAAGTATAATTACACAATAGTGTCTGACATTTAACGTCTATGGATAATTTAAAAGACTTTTACTTGAATGGGGCTGCTCATGAGCAACAGTAATCACTTCAATTAGCTTGGCACTATTACAATGTAACAAGACCATTTGTCTGCCCGTTAGAGCTAGCCAAGCTCTTCAAGTGTGTTCATTTAGCAGTCATTGCTAATTTCTGGGTTTAGGTGAATTTGCATAGGAAAAACATATCCTTTTTAAGCCAGAATGGGTGTTTCATTTCTGCAGGTACTAACTATTCTTAGGGAGTTATTTTTGTTAGCAGAAATATATTCAAAACAAAGCAATTTATGAACAGCAGTGGGCAGAATGGTCTATTTTATTGCCTCATTCATTTCTAAGCAGCCAACTGTCTCGTTTATAATAACTGCATTGTGATATTTTTTTTTCCGCGAGATTATTTTATTTTGTCAACCATGAAAAAGTATATTTATATGATAAATATGTTCCTGCCTGTAATTGCTGGGTGTGCCAAATTACAGCAGCTTGGTCAAGGATTACTAAAATTAGGCAAGTTTCACTTAAGGCCTCATACACACGGACGTTTCTTAAAAAATAAACAAAACGTTGGGCCCGACGTCAAGGAAAAAAAATCTGCGTTTTTCGGCATTATGCATCGGCGTTAGTGAGCGTTAGTGAGCGTCGGCGTCAATAGGCGTTTTTTTTAAAAAAATCATCCCTCTGCTATTTTTCAACCTAAAAACGTCGGCGTCAAAAAAAACACCGGTTAACGCCGGTACAATATTAGTTGGCGTTTGTTGGCGTTAGTTGGCATTTTGCGGCGTCGGCATCAAAAAATGCCAAAATGTTACAGCCTCAGAACGCGCTGGCCGTGGGTTCTAGTTTCAGCTCACTAACGCCAATGCCATCTACAGCTCAAAAATGGTGGCGTTTTTATGAGGCTATTGACTAACATGGAGAGCTGCAAAAAATGCCAGAAAACGCCGGCGTCAAAAAACGTCCGTGTGTATGAGGCCTAAAGTGTATGTTACCCCAGCATTTCATATTCCTGATATGTGTCTGCTGTACTGCATGTACTTGTATGGGAAAGTATCCTGTTCTCTTTGTATTGCTTCCTATGTGTGAAATCCCTGCCAGTCCCTCTGCTTTCCTATTAAAAACTGACCACACTAGGCAGGAGAGCTCACTGTAGTCAGTTCTCTATATGTGCTGGGAACTTAGGCTGCTCTTCTCCAGTAATCACCCCCCCCCCCCCCACACACACACACACACACACAGATTTTCATTGGGAAGATCAGTGTTCTCCCCCCAGCTCTTATGCAGCTGAGAACAGAGAGAACAGAGGGAATGAGATCACATATAAAAAAAGGGGGGTATTTATATGTTTTTTTATATCTATACACAAATGTTTTGCTTTTCATTTCAATTGGTTGTTTTACAAGGTGATCATTTACAATAACTTTAAAGTGGAGCTCCACCCAAAAGTGGAAGCTTCACTTATCTAGCCCCTTCCCATCCAGTGCCACATTTGGCACCTTTCAGAAGGCAGGGGAGAGGGTACCTGTTTTTGACCCCCTCATCCTTACCCCGCCGTCAGGCCATTCAGAAATCGCAGCATACTTCATTGCACGCTCAGTAGGGAACCGGCTGTAAAGCCACAAGGTGGAGAAGAGAACTTCCGCTGAAATCGCCTAGGCGGTCCGAGCGGAAGTGGGAGCAGGTACCAGTCAAAATAAGGTACCCATTCCCCTCCCCCCCCAAAAAAAAATGACATGCCAAATGTAGCATAGGAGGGGGGATGAGTGTTTAAAGTGGAACTTGCCCTTCTGGGTGGAGCCACGCTTTAATCTCTTCCCACTGGCCATACACATACAGTATCTCACAAAAGTGAGTACACCCCTCACATTTTTGTAAATATTTTATTATATCTTTTCATGTGACAACACTGAAGAAATGACACCCCTAAGTGAAAATGTCCAAATTGGGCCCAATTAACCATTTTCCCTCCCTGTATCATGTGACTCGTTAGTGATACAAGGTTTTAGGTGTGAATGGGGAGCAGGTATGTTAAATTTGGTGTTATCACTCTCATGCTCTCATACTGTTCTCTGGAAGTTCAACATGGCACCTCATGGCAAAGAACTCTTTGAGGATCTGAAAAAAAGAATTGCAGCTCTACATAAAGATGGCCTAGGCTATAAGAAGATTGCCAAGACCCTGAGACTGAACTGCAGCATGGTGGCCAAGACCATACAGTGGTTTAACAGGACGGTTAAGAAACGTCTTCAGCCTTGCAGAACAAGTCCAGTTGAATGTGACTCACTCAGAACAGGCCGTACCATGGTCCAAAGAAGTTCGTCCAAAGAAGTTGGGTGCACATGCTCAATGTCTTATTCAGAGGTTGTCTTTGGAAATAGATATATGAGTGCAGCCAGCATTGCTGAAGAGGTTGAAGGGGTAGGGAATCAGTCTGTCAGTGCTCAGACCATATACCACACACTGCATCAAACTGGTCTGCATGGCTGTTGTCCCAGAAGGAAACCTCTTCTAAAGATGATGCACAAGAAAGCCCGCAAACAGTTTGCTGAAGACAAGTAGACTAAGGATATGGATTACTGGAACCATGTCCTATGGTCTAATGAGACCAAGATAAACTTATTTGGTTCAGATGGTGTCAAGCGTGTGCGGCAGCAACCAGGTGAGGAGTACAAAGACAAGTGTGTCTTGCTTACAGTCAAGCATGGTGGTGGGAGTGTCATCGTCTGGGGCTGCATGAGTGCTGGAGAGCTACAGTTCATTGAGGGAACCATGAATGCCAACATGTACTGTGAAATACTGAAGCAGAGCATAATCCCCTCCCTTCAGAGACTGGGCCACAGGGCAGTATTCCAACAATATAACGACCCCAAACACACCTCCAAGGTGACCACTGCCTTGCTAAAGAAACTCAGGGTAAAGGTGATGGACTGGCCAAGCATGCCTCCAGACCTAAACCCTATTCAGCATCTGCGGGGCATCCTCAAATGGAAGGTGGAGGAGCGCAATGTCTCTAACATCCACCAGCTCCATGATGTTGTCATGGATGAGTGGAAGAGGACTCTAGTGGCAACCTGTGATGCTCTGGTGAACTCCATGTCAAGAGGGTTAAGACAGTGCTAGAAAATAATGGTGGCCACACAAAATATTGACACTTTGCACCCACTTTGGACATTTTCACTTAGGGGTGTACTCACTTTTGTTGCCAGTGGTTTAGACATTAATGGCTGTGTTTTGAGTTAATTTGAGGGGGCAGCAAATTTACACTGTTATACAAACTATACACTCACTACTTTACATTGTAGCAAAGTGTAATTTCTTCAGTGTTGTCATAAAAGAGATAATATAATATTTGCAAAAATGTGAGGGGTGTACTCACTTTTGTGAGATACTGTATATGTGGCCTCTCGGCGAGTGGGCTTTAATGGCAAGAGGCCTCATACTGTATATGCGGCCCTATGTAAACATGTTTCTGTGCTGAGAGCATGCACCATGTGTGCTCCCAGCACAGAGACCATGCCTCCCAGCATTTAAGACCTCTAAAGGAGACGAGGAAAGGTTAAAAAGACTCTGTATGGGCAAAGTGACAGGGTTTTTTGTAATAAGAACACCCCCCACTAATAATCATCATTCTTCCTCACTGCTCTATTTCTCCATTGAAGTTCTGAGTCATATCCCTCTGTAAGCTTTGTGCCAGATGTCTGTGAATCTTTGTCTTTGTTTATCCTGGTTATGGTATCAATAGTAGTAGTGAGTCCCATTCAACTGGACTTGTTCTGCAATGCTGAAGACATTTCTTAACTTATCCAAACAACTTCTTTACTTCTAACCAGGTAGCACAGAGACCTTTTTTCCAATCACCGAAGAATGTGCCAAGGCGGATGTTGATTGTCCAAGAACAGGATGGGAGATGTCAAAGTTGTGGAAACACCCTGCTCTAGTGTCAGATTATCTTTAATAAATAGCAATAATGAAAAGAAACCTGTACGCAGTGATCATGTAGGATGCCATTGGGGACCTCTCCTCAAAATGCCTGGCCACCAATGGCTTCAATACTTTTTTGCATTACTGACCTGAAACAAGTGATATCAGCAATTCTAAAAAAACACACTGCACCAACCTGAAAAAGTCAACTACATTTATTGAATTACAAAAACAGAAATCAGCATGACAGTGCCCCAACCATCCCTCCCATATCCCAGTGTCCCCACCATCCACCCACCCCTCCTAGCTAAGGATATATTGGCACTGTCTATGAATATTTATAATATTAAAAAAACCTCTCCCTTATTCCCCCATTTTTTGTATCTTGGTTGGTTAATGTATGGCACTTAATGGAGACACTTGTGTATGGGATTTCTCCTTTACAAAGGATTAGTGCACATTGGGTATCAGTGGGTGTGGCACCATGACTTCTACTTAAGTAGGTGCCATTCCATTGGCTGGTCAAGCCCTGATGAAGTTCACACCTGAAAGAAACATGTAGGCACTTGTGGGGACGTCCCTCCTTCCCCCCCTGTCCCACCACTGGCCTGATCCACACGCGGCTGTCATTTTGAGCTCCCTGTATCTCAGTGTTTCCATTTGGATCCTATGGAGGAGCAACAGTCTGCATATCCTGGCCCTGTCATCAGCATAGAGGAGCTGCGTTGAGAGCTTGCACACCTGTGCACACCAAACAGCTGATACCTGATCAACTCACAGGCTGAGCCAACATGGAAAGGATCAGCTGAATTAACTTGGTGGCTGCATACATCCCAGCTCCCAGCCCAGCATAAAGACTAGCTGGATTGCCGGCTCTAGACATGGCTTTTGAATAGTCCAACATAGTGAATGCGGCTCAGCATAACTCCACAGCATTCCATTGCTCTCACAGTATCCCGTTTGGAGCGAGTCATCTGCACAGGTTGAGACCACCTGATTGGATCGGCGGCGGTCTCCCTGTATATGTTGCTTTACCACCAGTGCATTGGAGAGAGGCCCTATGGAGGTTGAGTCTACCAAAGTGGACTGCAGGTGGTCTCCCCGTGGGTGCCGTTAACTCCTTGAGCACTCAGCACAGCAGCTCCATCCAGGACATCTGAATCGTAAGTTACCATTGACTTCAGGGGACTGCATACACCAAGCACCCCTCTGCATCATCCCTATTATAGATGGTTATTGACTTGCTCTCATTCAGGCAGCACTGTGACAGGTTGATCCACTTTGTTTTTTGAGGGGGGTTCACCATCCCTCCTTCACCTGCCCAACTTTACAGGTGTTCTTACAGACTGGATTTACCCAGTGGCTGGGATCTCCTTCCCCCTAGGTATATGTTTGGTTGGGTGCAAGTTGGACTACTACAGGATGTGTGCGGGCATTGCTGGTGGTGGATAGGGCTTTTGGGGCATCTTCCATCTTTTGGGGGGCAGAGTAGGGGATTCCAGAACCTTGGGACCCCCCCTCTTGCCCACGTCTAGGTAGGTGGGCAAGAGGCTTGTGGATGGTCAGGTAGGAGGAGAACTAGCATCAGGGCAGGCAGCTTAGCTAGGAGGGGTGAGTGAATGGTGGGGACATTGGGATATGGGAGGGACGGCTGGGGCACTGTCATGCTGATTTCTGTTTTTGTAATCTAATAAATGTAGGTGACTTTTCAGGTTGGTGCAGTGTGTTTTTTTTATTTTTTCCTAGTGTTTATATTTCAATTCACTGCACCCCCCCACCCCCCGATTTCAGGGAAGCACTAATTTTTGCTACATTGTGAGATTCCCATTGTATGCTCTGTTTTTGGTTAAATCAGAAATTCTGACATAACTTTGTGTATGCTTGTTACATTGCAGTAACTCCAAGTATTGAGGCCAAACACAGCCAGGTACCTAACATTTTCAGAAAATCAGCAATGGCAGTCCTCATATTTCTCTCTAAATAATAGTAATGAAAAAGAACAATAGATCCCACATGTTTGGATCAACAGCTTTATTGCCATACTGTTAAGATCAGTGTAGTAAGTGGGATCTATTTGAACAAGAGAAGGAAAGCTTGCTGACCAAATTAACACAGACTCTGTGTAGACTTCGGCAGAGACTTTTTCTTCACTTTTATTCATAAAATAGGTTGCATATACTGTAACAAATCATTCTGCAACAATACAACGTTTCCTTCTAGATGCTAGATGCACCCTGTATCACTGTCCAGGTCAACACCTCTAAACCTTATTTTAAGCTTCGTGTTTCTGTATCTTGTAGGGCATGTGATTGACCTTCTTCATACAGTCTCTCTGCAGAACGATTTTGACCTTCTAGCAACATTCCTGTCAACATACAATGCAAAGTGCGTTACAACAGGCCTCAATGCAAATCTAGAAACATTTTTATGCATTTTCCTTGATTTCAATGGAAAAACGCATGTATCTTGAATTGAAGAGGAGTAAATTAGCCTCTCACTAAGCAAGAACATCCTTTATTCAAGAAACAGGATATTACCAGCTATGGTGTAAGGACCACATACAAATGAACAGAACATAGTAAAGGTAAATTATGCAGAAAAACAAAAGATTCATTTCTGGGTTTAAGCATGTTTTCTTTTTTAAACTAATAATAATATCACAGTAATACTAGAAAGCCTTATGTGTTGTGGAACTACTCAGTTTACATTTGAAATAGCAAATAACCCATTTTCTGGAACATTTTTTATATGCTGTAAAACTAATTGAGTTTTCATTTTTAAAAAAATAATGCTTTTGGATATAATCACATTTTGCGATCCAATAATTATTGATATTTTGAACTCTTTACTGTGTCGAGCCCTTTCTAAAAAAACTGTGGAGAGAGTTGAGATATTATGTAGACTGTAATTAGAGTATATGTTCATAAATTCTTAAACAGTAAATAGGCAGTAGCATCCTTTTTACACCATAAAATAATTTAATCAGAACAGTTGCCTTCAAGCCATTAACTGAACCATGGAAGAACAGAGAAGCACCTTTTACAAAATATGATATTTCATTTTTACGAGAATCAAAGTAAATTGAATTCAGATCATTTTTAATACTTTCCGTGAAGTATAATACATATTCTTTTTATAACAAGAAATGATGGAAATTATGTTGGGATTTTTTCTTTTCTTTTTTATTTGTGAAACTTGCATCTTTTTGAAGATTTACCGGACATTGTAAATCTCTAAATAACTTGCTAAAAACATTAACATATTAACACTCATGAAAGATTTTTGCCCTAAATTGGAGAAAAACATAAGGTGCCCATCATCTGATATCTGACATCTTACCATTTTGCCATTTGGTTAATGATGAGCTAGTTTATAGGCAAAAATGCATGAAATCAGATGTCCTTTGGTCAGCACAGTCAGATAGGACAATGACTCTGTGGTTTGAAAGTTTTTATCTAAATTCCTACATCATTTTAGACAGCCAGCAGCTCTCTGCTCTAGGATCTGTGAGAACTGAGCCATTAGCGGTGTTCAATGCCTCGGTTCTTAGTGTACAGATGCTAGGGGACAGATGCAGCATCGGACTGATGCTGCATCCATCTAGGTAAGTATAATGGGGAAAAAATCCCCAAACCCATACTTCTCTTTTAACTTATTACATTCAAAGTAAGTGAAATTAACATGTTAGATCATTTTCACATCAAAATGAATGTTAACTGAGCTCAATGATAAAGCTGTGTCCACTTTAAATACCAATAATGTACAAGGGAAATTAAAGAATATGTAATCCCAACATTTCATATTCCTGATATAGGGAAGACAAAAAAAAGCGGCGCCCATCTGAGTGTAGCATGTATGTAAAACCAATAGAATTTATTAAGGTTGCACTTACGGGATGAAGGTAACAATAAGGCATGTCATGGAGTACAGTGTCCCTGGTGGTCTGTGGTACATGGATCCATCCGGGTGGAGAGCTGGGTTTTACATACGTGCAACCTTAATAAATTCTATTGGTTTTACATACATGCTACACTCAGATGGGCACCAATTTTTTTGTCTTCCCTACTTCATTCACAGATCTTGCTCAGCAGGCTGCCCATCCACCATTCCCTAGTGGGACACTAGGAACCAGCAGCATGGTCACCACCTGCCCCCTTCTCTAGGTACCCACGCCAGCTTTTCACCTACGAGCACTGCATACCCTCACCACATATTCCTGATATGTTCCTGCTGTACATGAACTTGTATGAAAAAGTAACCTGTCCCATTTTTATTGCTTCCTTTGTATGAAATCTTTAGTGTTCCTTCCAGTCCATCTGCTTTGCCATAAAAAAATGATCACACTAAGCAGGAGAACACACTGCGGTCAGTTCTCTAGCTATGCTCTCGTCAAGCCTGACACAACCACCCCAGCCCCCCCCCCCCCGGTGCACAGCCTTTCATTGAGAAGATCAGTATGCTGCTGTTTCTCCTCCCCCAGCTCTTATGCAGCTGACAACAGAGGGAATGCGATCATTTATTTTAAAAAAAGGGGAGGAAACATGGTAATCATGGTATTCATAATGCTTTTTACATCTATACAAAAATGTATTGCCTTTTATTTTTATTTCAAATAGAATGGGTTGTTTACAAGGTGGTGGTTTACAATCACTTTAAATAAGTAGGAGTTTTGCTAGCACATGATTGTGAACACACATTCACTTAGCTATGTGAATATTCTCTAATCCTTTAGTATATCAACCCCAGTGGCAACTTCCTTTAGACTGAGGACAATTTTTTGGGAGGCATCCATCTGTCCTTGGGCCTTGTGAGTACAGACATTGTTGGATTCCCACCTTGTGCTCTAGCTACGCCTCTAGTGCCTAGTATACTCAGCTGTGGGCCTGTTAAAGGGGACACCGCCTGGTGTGCTGAAGAGCTTTGTCCAGATATTGTCCACTAAAGAGAAGGGACTTTGCTCTACTTGTTCTACTACTGCTTAAAGCAGGAAAGAAGATTAAGTCCTCAGTGTACATAGTTCTCATTCTTGGAATAGCCCTCACCTACCCACCATTCCTATCCACGTTCTTCAAAAATAAAAAAACAACAAAAATAACACCCCTAGACTTTTTGGAGAAAGAGAGTGAATGAGCCCATTGTGTTCCTGGCTGCGTGCTGAAGTTAAGAAGACCTGGACAAGTAATTCATGCAGCTCCTATAGGATTAGCGCTACATGAAACACTTATCCAATACCTAACTAAGTTTAATATACTTCACCAGCAATCAACAAATATAGTAATTATTCAGATTTTTATTTATTTTTAAGTAAAAAACATGTCATACTTACCTGCACTTTTGCAATGGTTTTGCACAGAGCAAGCCCCAATTTTCCTCATCTCAGGTCCCCTGCCGGTGCTCCTGGCTTCTCCTGTCCCCTGCTGAATGCCCCCATAGCAAGCCGCTCATTCCTGAGCCAGCTCTGTGTGTCCATTAGACACACAGACACACAGACCATGGCTCGGCCTGCCCCCCACCCCCTGATCACTGGCTGTGATGAAAAGCAGCAGGCAATTGCTCCTGCTGCTGTGTATGAGCCAATGAGAAGAAAGAGAGCCAGGAGAGCTGTTGCTCTCCTGCACATCACTGGAACTAGTTTGGGCTCAGGTAAGTATAAGGGGGGGGGGCTGGGGAAGAGCTGCAGAGAGAATATTTTTACCTTAATTCAGAGAATGCATTAACGTAAAAAACCTTCAGCCTTTGGAACCACTTTAACTTACACCTCATTTTATTATTTTATCATTGCAATGAACAACTGAATCCACTGCACAAGGGCATGGGCTATTTGAAAGGGGATAACAAATTGTGAGATCAGTTTTACAGATTAAAATAATGTGTTAATATTTTTTTTATTTATTGAGGTCATGGTTTCTAAGAAAGGGCATTTGTTCAGAAGGAGGACAAGATGAGAAATGCCATCTGTTCTGTTTTAATAAGGTTCAGCAGAATTTTGCATACAATGCCTGCTGTTGATCGTCATCACAAGACACAATACGTTAGTCTGCATTTTAGCCGAAATGCACTGTATGTGATTTTCAAGTCATTTATTTATATTATAATCTGTTCATTAATAAAAGTATGAAAATATTTTAGTAGTCCATTTGAAGCCACAAAAATACATTTACAGTGAGAACAGTTCGAACAACTTCCACTGTCCTGTTAAAGCAGCTGTATAGGGTGTCTAAATTTGACTAAGACACCAAAATAAGACCCAGTCCATTATGCAATGTAACAGAATTGGTTTGACATACCCCCTCCCATTCACTGCAATACAAGTCTGCATAAGGATATTTGTGCAGAAAAGTGTGGCCATTACGCAGCGCTTCCAGCACAGACCACTGCAGTCTGAGAGCTGGAAGCAATATTTTCACTGAAAGAAAAGCTTAGTTTAGGACAATTTCTAGCAAAAATCATAACAAGCAGGGGGTACAGGATTATAAAGTGATGAAAAGCATGATACATATATTGAACTTCAAGCTTGGTAATACAATACACACTATGCAAAGGAGCTGCAATAATACATAGGGGTTGATTTACTAAAGGAAAATCGACCGCGCACTACAAATGCACTTGCAAGTGCACTTGGAAGTGCAGTCATGTAGATCTAAGTGGAAGATATGAAATGAAGGGAAGCTCTGCTGATTTCTTTCATCCAATCATGTGCAATCAAAAATGCTGTTTTTTATTTTCCTTGCATGTCCCCCTCAGGTCTACATGACTGCACTTCCAAGTGCAATTGCAGTGGATTTGCCTTTAGTAAATAAACCCCACTGTGTCCTTGCGTTTTGAGGAAGCAATAAGTTTACATGCGGCTCTGCTCCAGCTCTCTAATAAAAGCCTTGCCAGTGCAATGAATGGGCAGAGGCTGTCAGCTGGCACACTCCATTATTAGTATTTGACAAATGAAACTGAGATCCCCTAGTAGGCCAGTGAGTTCTGCTTTAAGGTAGTTTTCCATACAACAATGTTCATTATACCGCTATAAAGATATTTAAAAAAAATCCTAATTATTGTTTTCATTAATATTCATAATGCAGAGTATGCAATTATTTTTAATACAGATAGGTATTTGTGCTTAGTATGTGTAATTAGGATTTTTTTTTTCTACTAGCTCTCTCCTAATCGTAGAATTATTTCACAGACTAGTATTCTTTTAGAACATAGAAATCTAAATATTCTCCTGCTGGAATGGACCTATACGTCATTTCTACTATGCTCTGTCACAGGAACAATTTAATAAAAGGAAACAGGCACAAATCTTGAATAAATAGTCTGTTTTCTTACATACTGAGCTGGAACTTCATTGATAGCTCATCAATTCAACATTTAATTACCTCTTTGCACTATCTAAAAAAGAGTTACGGCTGAACGAGTATAGATCTGTTCCTCTTATAATAAGCAGTTATGCCGAGAAAGGATGCATCCTAATTTAACAAGTTTGCCAGCAACCCTAATTAAGTTTGTAGCACAGCAGCAGTGCAGAATACTTTACAAGGGTAGCTGACACATTATTGTTCCTTAGTAGCAATCTTCGCATGTTTGGATTTATGAAGATCCCACTGAACTATAATGTTTTTTCATATAGACTTTTGATTGACTGTTGATTCCAAAAACTGTAATTCATTTAAAGCTGAATTTTAATCTGCATTTATTTTGCCTTATCTGGCTCTTCATTTCTCTCCTTATCAACATGCTAATGACATTTTTTAAATAAAAGCTTTCCATTTTCATTACAAACCTTATTTTAGACTTCATAATATTATCACTGGGACTCTGTGCTTCTCTCTTCAATGCAGGTAGATCATCGCTGGTGAGAGGGCCTGTACATAGCTTCCTGAAAACATCAGCCTTGTGGGTGGGGGTCATCTTCACCCTGCATGTGGGGGTACCTTTTGCCCAGAGTGAGGGACCCGGGATCAGGCAGATACTGGGATCATGTGAACAGTCCAACGTTAAGGCAGGTCCTTGACTTAGAGATGAGCTTTCACTGTGTGCAGTAAAAATACAGAGCTCCTCTAAAAATAGTTTTGTCCCATGTCACTACGCACTGTAACTTTTATATTGCATTAGGAGGAACGTGCTGAGTCTGTGCCCACTCCACCGGTCCAGCGTACCTCTGTTACCTCACTCCCAGTAACAGAATGGGGTACTGCTGAGCACATAGCATGGACCTCATGCATGCTCTTGCTTAACTCAGTCCCAGATAGCAAGAATAATTTGCCACAAATTTGTGGCAGTGTTGAGTTGTAAGTTTTGTTAACGTGCTGCACATTTTCACTGGCATGTTGTACACTTGCAGAGCACTTGAAGAAAAAGTTCTAGTTAACACTTTTCCAATTTGTAGCAAATTTGCATGGTAAGTCTCTAGCTAGAGCAAAGCTGCAGTGGTGAGTCTACAGCAAGAGCTCTGGAAGTCTACAGCATTAAAATTCAGCCACAGTGACCCCTGTGGTTGGATGACTATTGCACAACATAACTGAACCAGAATTTGCAGCAGACTTGCAGAATGCAATTGTGCAACAAACCTGTGAAGTCTAGCAATAGCTTAGCAAGTCATTTTCAAACTTGCAGCTTAGTTGCTTGCTATTTGGGGTCCTTCTTGTACCACGTGACCAGCTCATAGAGCTCCATAACGCTAGTCTGCTCCTGGTTGCAATGGGAGACAGACCGCTGGGGAGGGAGCCAGAACATTGACCCTCTCTACAGGAGGACCTGTCACCTTACCAGGTACCACACTTAACAACTGGTTGCTTGTAGCTTGTTGCTTCACTTGGTTACCCATAGCAACTACATTCCTCTTCTTAGTCCTGCCAAGGTAACCATTTTGTAGTAGTGTTATTGCATACCCCATAATGCAATTACAGACCCAGATTCTTTGTGATACACCAGAACCAACATGCACTCCTTTGAAAAACTTCAGACCAGGCTTAGAAGGATTAATATGACTTTACTATAGAAAGGCATCATTGCAATATAACATGAATAACGTCCTGCCCGTGAATCTAACTAAAATAGCGTAGTAGCCCAGGCATACCTCCGTCAAGTGAGAGTCCATATAGGCATTGTCCATGACTTGGATGCTGTCCCAGTAACTTCAGCGCTGTCCTTGAGCTCACTGTCTTTACTCCATTCTCCAGGCACCAACCAACCCGTTGCCAGTGATGACTTCTTGTTTCAGCTGATTTTATATATAACAGGTGGTCCTTCAAAAAAACAAAAGCCCAGGAACTGAGCTGAAAATGTTTAACCCTTTCCCCCCATTAGATGGTTGCCAGAGCTGGGTTTCTTTTTTCTGAAATACTTGTTCTTGGTTGTCTCAAGCGTCAATACTTTTGGAGTCATTGGCCCAGACCAAGCAGATGAAAAACCTTAATTAGATCTACTAATCTGTTCATAGTCAGAGACTACAAAATTGCTGAAGTTACTGGATCATTTTAACAGCCAGGGAACCTATTTTTTAAAGGAGATGTGAGTATGCAAGTTCATTAGAGATTTCCTTGCACCTGCACTGCAAGGGTTAATAACAAATTTTGTCTAGGAGAGAGGAGAAACATGTAGGTAAGTGTCTACTTTGTGTGTATATGCTACCTCACTTTTCCATTGCCTAACATTGTTTCAAATGTTAATTCTGTGATTGTATTTGAGTTGTGCATCCTGATTAGAAAAGGGTCTATTCTTCTGCCTATCTATTATGTTCATAATACCGCCCCCGGCTGGTGGATTGTAAATACAAGGGGAGGCAACCTCACAAAGTGTCGCTCAGTGTATGGGAAGCAACAAGGGGGAATCGCGCTGCCATGTAATAACACCACCTCATTCAATATGCCATGCTGTACATTCCCTTTTCCATAATACTTCATTGTATATACCATGTTGTACATATTCAAAATTGATGGGTGCTATTTTCCATAGCTACATCCCAAGTTCGGGGTGCTTGGGTATGATAACAAATCTCTAAAAATTCTCCAGGTCTCAAACAGCAGCTGACATTTTTTTACACTCAATTCCACTACAATGCATTCAAATGCAGCAAAATAATGGGAATATTTCTCTGCATTTGGGCTGCAGAGTAATCATGTGGCTACATTTTCCAACAAGGCTTCTATAGTTCTTTCCGGCATCAGGGTTGACTTAGTTGGTCCCTGATGGAGTGATGTCTCTAAGGCTGGGTTCACACTGCTGCGAACTCTACTGCGAATTTAAGCCATTGCAGTAGATTAATTTCACAAGTCATCTCCAATAACATAGTGTTCTATTAGGGCAGTTCACATTGATGCGTTGCGAATCTAATCCATAAAAAAAGGGTCCTGTGTGAGTTTGATCCGTGTGCGATGCTGTGCGTTGCGAATTCAGCTCCATAGACTACAATAGAACACGGATTGAAAACGCAATCTCCCATTCACATCACTGCGATAGCTTCCCCCTCCAACTCCAGCTACAGCTTTGCAGTAGATTTGCACCAACACATGTAGAAATCGCACTTGTGTCTGAACTGAAAAAACTTGCATCGCAATCGTATTAAATTTGCAGAAAATTTGCACCGCAGCACTGTGAACTGAGCCTAAAGACTCGGTTCACACCTATGCGTTTTTTTTTTTTTTGCTTTTTGCAGAAACACAACACAGACCATTTAACACGGTTTCATACAGGAGACATTCACATCTATGCGTTTTTGGAAGCGGTCAGGGACTTTTTTTTAAAAGCAAAACGGTGCATTTTTGGTTCAATAGACTTCAATAGAGAAGCTGCAGAAAAGCATAGAGTGAGTTTTTGCCACAATTTTGCCACGATTTGCGTTTTGCATTTTTTAATCCACCCAACAACAAGTTGAGCAAAAAAAAGAGAAATGCATGTTAGAAAATAATGCCCTGCATTTCTGCAAAAGCAGAAAGCATGACAAAATGCATTGGTGTGAAATGAGCCTTATAGTTACTGAGGGTCTTTTGTTGCTGCTGGGTGATTTATTGAGCCTCCTGGGGAGTTATTGACCCTTCTGGGGGATTTATTGTTGTTGCTGAGGGATTTATTGTTGTCGCTGGATGATTTATTGCTGCCGCTGTAGAATCTATTGTTGCTGCTGGAGGATAAATTGTTGCTGCTGGGGGTTTTATTCTTTAAAGGGGTGGTTCTGGGAGGTGGTTAGGGGTGGAAACAAGGGACAATGCTGGGAGGTAGGTCCAGAATATTCTTATTAAAAATACAATTAAATATTTGTTGGTCGACAGTTCTGTATATGTTGGATGTTAGAGTCCTGCCAGTGCCCAACATAGACATTCTTTCCTAATCTGTTAAATTGGCTGCAGCTAACACACCACATTACTGTGTGAGGATTTTTCGCTATACAGCAGCTTGCCTTTATTAACATGTCTCCTATGGGAACACTGTCATCATATAGATAAAATTCTTGGACTGTCCACATCTGAGAATCTATAATTATATGCACATGAAGGAATCCCAATTGTAAAATATATAGGAACTGTTACTCAGTTTGTCTTTGAATTAAGATGCCAGTCTTATACAGTATTTCACAAAAGTGAGTACACCCCTCACATTTTTGTAAATATTTTATGATATCTTTTCATGTGGCAACACTTTAGAAATGACACTTTGCTACAATGTAAAGTAGTGAGTATACAGCTTGTATAACAGTGTCAATTTGCTGTCCCCTCAAAATAACTCAACACACAGCCATTAATGTCTAAACCGCTGGCAACAAAAGTGAGCACACCCCTATGTGAAAATGTCCAAATTGGGCCCAAAGTGTCAATATTTTGTGTGGTCAGCATTATTTTCCAGCACTGCCTTAATCCTCTTGGGCATGGAGTTCACCAGAGCTTCACAGGTTGCCACTGGAGCCCTCTTCCTCTCCTCCATGATGACATCTCGGAGCTGGTGGATCTTAGAGACCTTGCGCTCTTCCACCTTCCATTTGAGGATGCCCCACAGATGCTCAATAGGGTTTAGGTCTGGAGCTATGCTTGGCCAGTCCATCACCTTTCCCCTCAGCTTCTTTAGCAAGGCAGTGGTCATCTTGGAGGTGTGTTTGGGGTCGTTGTGTTGGAATACTGCCCTGCGGCCCAGTCTCCAAAGGGAGGGGATCATGCTCTGCTTCAGTATGTCACAGTACATGTTGGCATTTATGATTCCCTCAATGAACTGTAGCTCCTCAGTGCCAGAAGCACTCATGCAGTCCCAGACCATGACACTCCCACCACCATGCTTGACTGTAGGCAATACACACTTGTCTTTGTACTCCTCACCTGGTTGCCGCCACACAATCTTAACACCATCTGAACCAAATAAATGTATCTTGGTCTCATCAGACCACAGGACATGGTACCAGTAATCCATGTCTTTAGTCTGCTTGTCTTCAGCAAACTGTTTGCGGGCTTTCTTGTGCATCATCTTTAGAAGAGGCTTCCTTCTGGGATGACAGCCATGCAGACCAATTTGATGCAGTGTGCGGCGTATGGTCTGAGAACTGACAGGCTGACCCCCCACCCCTGCAACCTCTGCAGCAATGCTGGCAGCACTCATACGTCTATTTCAACCTCTGGATAAGACGTTGAGCATGTGCACTCAACTTCTTTGGTCGACCATGGTGAGGCCTGTTCTGGGTGGAATCTGTCCTGTTAAACTGCTATATAGTCTTGGCCACCGTGCTGCAGCTCAGTTTCAGGGTCTTGGCAATCTTCTTATAGCCTAGGCCATCTTTATGTAGAGCAACAATTCTTTTTTTCAGATCCCCAGAGAGTTCTTTGCCATGAGGTGCCATGTTGAACTTCCATGTTAAACCCCATTCACACCTGAAACTTTGTAACACTAACGAGTCACATGACACCGGGGAGGGAAAATGGTTAATTGGGCCCAATTTGGACATTTTCACTTAGGGGTGTACTCACTTTTGTTGCCAGCGGTTTAGACATTAATGGCTGTGTGTTGAGTTATTTTGAGGATACAGCAAGTTTACACTGTTATACAAGCTGTACACTCACTACTTTACATTGTAGCAAAGTGTACTTTCCTCAGTGTCACATGAAAAGATAAAATATTTACAAAAATGTGAGGGGTGTACTCACTTTTGTGAGATACAGTATATCTACTCCATCATACTTTAATATAATCCTTTTTGAAAAGAATGCTCAGTGGGCGCATGTGTAGGCCCTGTCTCATTTTCCTTCCACTCAGCAGAAGTGATTTCTCGTAGGCTCAATTGGGGCCCCAGTGTGTCTCCTTGCTGAGCGGCCATTTTGAAACGTACCTGCTTGGGTGTGTTTTTTAGCATGCTCTGGTCACCAGCAACCTCTCCATTAAAGATGTACTTATCCATCTGTACTAGCATAAATCGCCAAAATTAGTTGGGGTTCTTTGAGCATTATATCAAGTTTGAAAATAATTAATGCATATGTCGTTTATTAATGCTATAAGACATCCTGTATAGTATAGAGATTAGATATACCAGAGATCATGTTTTTATAACTGTATTTTCTTTTTGAAATCTTTTTGAAGTTTTGTGTAATTTTGTGCCAATAAAATATATATTCTTATATATATACATATCTAATCGATTTATTTGGTACCTTTTGCTTCCTAAAAGCCCTTGGGAGCTTTTGTATGTTTGGTTTTGCTATATAATTTGGGGTGGGCAGCACCTTTCACCCATATGGATGGGCTCTTCTATTTATTGTATTATTCAACAATGTGTCTACTTATTCACCTAACCCTAATGGCCTGAGTAGGGATAGCCATACATTATACAATTATCTTGTACAATTTTCATTTAGGTTTGACCTCATATTAAAAAAAAAGCCATACTCAGAGTGTGGGGTGACACAGGATGCTATTTCAAGCTTTACACTTGGTGGAAGAATCCCTTCACTTCTCTTCAGAACACTATATCTATTAATTCATTTTTTATTTTGGTGGACTACCGATGAATTCTTGATTTTGTGATTCTTTGCACTTTTTGGACCTTTATGCACGGCACAAATTTGATTCCTTGATCCTATTCGTTTTTTGCTGTATTTGTTTACCACATTGGTTTATATATGCTAAGTTTTTTTACTTTTCATTCAGGACTGTTATGTATATAGATTATTGTCAACATATTTCTTATTATCACATAGGGTAGCGCAATTCTTTTTAATTTATTGGTTTTTGGATGGTTTTCCCAGACATTGCAGCACCCCAATTTGTTTATTTTTCACACTATACACATTAGCGCAGATTTTTTCATCTACTTTGAGAGAACTGTAAGCCTGGCCATACATTGTACAATTTTCTTTTACAATTTAACTTTAACCATTTCAATACTATGCACTTAGAACACTTTCTTACCAGACCAATTTTCAGCTTTCAGTGCTGTTGCGCTTTCAATGACAATTGAGCGGTCGTGCAACGCTGTACCCAAACTAACTTTTTATCACTTTGTTCCCATAAATAGAGCTTTCTTTATGTGGTATTTGATCACCTCTGCAGCTTTTAATTTTTGCGCTACAAATAAAAAAAGACAGAACATTTTGGAAAAAAAAAAAATGTCTCTGTTTCTGTCACAAAACTTTGTAAATAAGTAAATTGTCTCTATTACTGATGGGCACTGATGAGGCTACACTGACGGCACTGATGAGGCAGTACTGATTGGCACTGATGAGGCGGCACTGATGAGGTGGCACTGACAGGCACTGATAATGAGGCACTTATATGCAGCAATGATGGCCACTGATAGGCGGCACTGATAAGCAGGACTGACGGGCATTGATAGGTGGCACTGATATGCAGCACTGATGGGCACTGATATGCAGCATCGATGGACACTGATGAGTGGCACTGATGGGCACTCATAGGCAACCTTCTGGGACACGTTACAGGTCCCGGAATATTGCCCGACCATTCACAGTGCGCAGGGCGCCCACACTTGCTATGCTGGCGCCACATGCAGGAGGGAGATAGGAGCGAGGCAGTGGGTGGCCGCATCGCTTGACTGTGGGACAGGTGAGTGTCTGATTATTACAAGTCAGCAGCTACACTTTTTGTGGGACTCCGCTTTAACTGTACATTGCATACCCTTGTATATTGTGGATGTTAAGGTGCCCATCTAATATTTTTTTGAAATTATCGACGCTCCCCGCTAAAACCACGGCTTGTGGAAGGGGATTCCACATCCTTACCGCACTTACAGTAAAGAACCCTCTAAGAAATTTAAGTTTAAACCACTTTTCTTCTAATTTTAGTGAATGTCTTTTTAAATTCCCTTTCACAGAAACGCTTTTTCCCTATCGTGGGGTCACTACATTGAAATCATATCCCCTCTCAAGCTTATTTTCTACAGAGAGAACTAGTTCAATGCTTGTAGTCTTTCCCCCTAGCTGAGATCTTCCAGTCCCTTTATTAATTTTGTTGCCCTTCTCCAGCCCATCCCCCGGGAGGACTGGTGCCCAGAATTGGACGGCATATTAAAGATGCAGCCAGACCAGGGTCTTGTAGAGTGGGAGAATTATTGTTTTATCTGTGTCCACCAGTGCCACCTGCCAGTGCATATGCAGTGCCACCTATCAGTGCCCATCAGTGCCACCTATCAGTGCCCACCAGTGCCAACTGCCAGTGCATATCACAGTTCCACTGATCAGTGCCCATCAGTGCCGGCTTATCAGTGCCCATCAGTGCAGCCTCATCAGCGCACATCCTTGAAAGGGAAAAACTACCTGTTTGCAAAATTTTATAACAAATTATAAAACTGTTTTTTTTTCAAGATTTTCGGGGGGGGGGGGGGGTCATTCACTCAGCAGTGATTAAATACCATCAAAAGAAAGCTCTATTTGTGAAGAAAAAATTATAAAAATTTAATTTAGGTACAGTGAAGCATGACTGCACAATTGTCATTCAAAGAGTGACAGCGCTGAAAGCTGAAAATGGGCCTGGGCAGGAAAGGGTTTAAGAGTCCAGTAAACAAGCGGTTAAATTTGCCAAAACCATTTAATACAAGGTCAAACCTAAGCACGTTCAATTTGTATGCAATCAAAATTAAAATTTGCAAAAAGGTCAAACCCAAACACTTTCAATTTGTATGCAATTAGACAGTTCCTTGCACTACACAGTTGAAAGTAAATCCAAAGGAATATGAATAAGAAAATTGTATATTATATGGCCACCTTAAAGTGATTGTTAAGCCACTAACTGATTGTGTCATCCCCTCTGTCAAAAAAAGCTGTATCCTAGTGCCTGTGATTTATTAAAAAAGCCGATTTCTACCTGTTTTAACAGTGTCTTCCAGCGATCACATGACTCCTGGCTCTCCTCTCTCCTCATCTGATATCTCCAGCAGGTGGGGCCGAGATTCCGCCGCTGATGTCAGCCAGAGAGGAGGGGAGGAGCGGATCAGAGAGCCTGGAGTCATGTGATCGCTGGAAGACACTGTTAAAACAGGTAGAAATCTGCTTTTTTTTATAAAGCACAGACACTAGGACACAGCTTTTTATCCGACATAGGGCATGATATAAGGATCAGTTAGTATTGTAGCATTGGGGAGAGGAGCAGGGCGGCGCTAGTGAGAGCTGACAGGCAGGTAGGGGAGGGGGGAGGAGGACAGAGGGAGACACAGGAGAGCTGCAGAGTATGACGGAGGTACGTACATTGATAATGGTGTCAGAGCTCAGCAGCCCTGATATATTGTGGTCAGCATACAAAGGGAAGGGTAGAAACTGTCAGGATCAGCCAGGTATTTCAGGTGATACTGGGGGCCAAATTACACAGCACAAGCACTGTGCTGTATATAATTCTTTAAGGCAGTGGTTCTCAACTCCGGTCCTCGGGACCCACTAACAGGCCAGGTTTGCAGGATAACTGAAATACATCACAGGTGATATAATTTGCTGCTCAGTGATTGCAGTATTCTAGTCGGCATCTCCCCAAGGTAATACTTAAAATCTGGCCTGTTGGTGGGTCCCGAGGACTGGAGTTGAGAACCACTGCTTTAAGGGAACAGGATCCATTTGTTTTGGGTTAACAAATGCTTTAATAGATTCTTCCATCCATGCTAAACAGAGTGGATGAAGGAATCTCCCCTGTCAGCTATTGTATTCTGACAGCTGACACCCAGCTGATTAGGCACAGTTACTGTATGACTGGCAATTTTCTACCCGACAGCTTCAGCAAAACTCAGTTGGGTGGTGCAGACATCATTACCCATGACTCGAATGTCATCCAAAATTCAAGCCATGTACAAAAGGCATAAATGACAGACTTAGCATATGCTAAAAAGGGATCATTCACTTATGACTTAAAAGGCTCATATTTCCAGCCAGATACATTGCAATGACACAACAGATTGTGTAGACGTGCTCAGGTTTGATCATTCATTACCCTACACGCAAAGATGATTATGAGAGACAGAGATTTTGCATCAACCAAAATAATGATTTTGACTTTTTTGCTTTACATTGTGCGAATAGCCAAATCAAATTCAAGGGATCATTTGTTATTTTATCATAGCAGAAAAAAATGATTTACTGTCCATTGTAGAAAGTTTTCTTCTTTTTTTCTGTAGACTGTGAATATACATGTTGCATGTCCATCTGGCGGCAGGTGTATTAATAAACCCTGCATCCTGTCAGCTCATATCTCTGTAGAGGAGACAACAGCTGGGGTAACAGCATAGACAGAGCTGCATGACAGCACCCTCTCCAGAGGCTGACACTATTACAGTCTGTACCTCTCCTCATGTTAAATTAACTTGTTCTGACTATGTGACACTTCTGATGAGTGCTACACTGTGATGCAGAGCCCTGGTCACATGCTACTGTATGCAAGTACTGTCACTAAATATGCCACGAGTACCAGACAAATGCATGTCAGAGGAAATAAAATTTCTCCAGAGAAATGACAATGACTCGACTCCTCGCAGATCATGAGAGGGTTTTTCTTAGTTCAAGGACAACAGGGCACCAGCAGGAGCTTTTCATGTGCAGTAATCCGTAGCAACGAAATCCCATTTTTAGTTCACGGAAAAATATGATTTGTCACTGGTTAACCACTTCAACCCCAGAAGGATTTCCCCCCTTCCTGACCAGAGCACGTTTTGCGATACGGCACTGTGTCGCTTTAACTGACAATTGCGCGGTTGTGCGCTGTTGTACCTAAACAAAATTGACGTCCTTTTTTCCCCACAAATAGAGCTTTCTTTTGGGGGTATTTGATCACCTCTGTGTTTTTTATTTTTTGCGCTATAAACAAAAAAGAGCAACAATTTTGAAAAAAAACCAATATTTTTTACTTTGTACTATAATAAATATCCCCCCCAAAAAAATTACAAAAACAAATTCCTTCATCAGTTTAGGCCAATATGTATTCTTCTACATATTTTTGTCAAAAAAAAATCACAATAGGTGTATATTGATTGGTTTGCGCAAGTAGTGTCTACAAAATAGGGTATAGATTTATGGCATTTTTATTATTAATTGTTTTTTTCACTAGTAATGGTGGTGAGCTGCGATTTTTATTGGGACTGCGACATTGCGGCGGAAAGATTGGACACTTTTTTGGGACCACTGACACTTATACAGCAATCAGTGCTATACGAATACACTGATTACTGTATAAATGTCACTGGCAGGGAAGGGGTTAACACTAGAGGGCAATCAAAGGGTTAAATGGGGTGTTTATAACTGTGGGGTGTGTACTGACTGGGGGTAGAGAGAGAAGGCTGTTCCCAATTACTGGGGACAGCAGATCTCTGTCTACTTCCGTGACAGAACAGGGATCTGTTTGTTTACACTAACAATTCCCCGTTCTGGCTCTCGTATCGTATCCACGACCGCGGCCGCCTGCCATGCACATCAGCTTCCCTTGTGTCCAGTGGGCGCGTGTGTGCCTGCTATAGCAATTTAAAGGGCCGCTGTACAGCTACGACGATTCGAGGGACAATGCCGACCTGCCGCCATATGACAGTGGCTGGTCGGCAAGTGGTTAAAATAGACCGCTTCACTTTTTACTTAATAAATTAGGCCTGCAGCATAATTACACTTCACTTCTTTTAGGAAGAAGACAAGAGTCGTGACTTTAGAATCCGTGTTTTCAAGTACATGCTTTTACGCCAAGACATAACAAAGGTGAAGTGCAAAGTATATAGTAACCAATATTCTCACATGCCGACTTGTTTGATTTTTAGCCACTTTAATATGGGGCATTTTTACCCCCTTACTGTTCAGGGCAATTTTTAGTTTTCAGCGCTGTCACTCTTTGAATGACAGTTGCACAGTCATGCAACACTGTACCCAAATTAATTTTTTATACATTTTTTTTACACAAATAAGCTTTTTTTGGTGGTATTTAATTTTTTGCTAAATAAACAAAAAAAACTCAAATTTTGAAAAAAAACAAGTTTTTCTTCATTTCTGTTATAAAATTTGGAAATAAATAACCTTTCTTCATAAATTTAGGGCAAAATGTATTCTGCACCATTTTCTTGGTGAAAATAACCAACATAAATGATTATTATTTAGTCTGAAAGAAAGTTATAGAGTCCACAAACTATGGTATATATACACTCACTCTCCACACTTTATTAGGTACACATTGTTAGTACCAGGTGTACCTAATAAAGGTGTACCAGGTGTACCTTTTGCCTGGGTTCACACTAGTCCGATTCTCGGACCGACATGAAGAGCACAAGTTGCATTACGTCACAAAAACAATGATTCCCTATGTGAGCCGTCTTAACTGGTCCGACATGTGTTTTTCAAAGTCGGAGCGACTTTGAAAAAGGTTCCTGTACTACTTTTGTCCGACTTTGATCCTACTTCAGCCCATTGAAAGGCATTGAAGTCGGATCAAAGTCGTATCAGTGTCTTCACTGATCCGACTTTGGCATGCGACTTGTCCTCTGGGGATCTTGAAGGGGAACTCCACACCATATTTTTAAAGAAAAAACTGGCATGGGGTCCCCCTCCAGGAGCATACCAGGCCCTTTGGTCTGGTGCGGATTTTAAGGGGAACCCCATGCCGAAAAAACGGCGTGGGGTCCCCCCAAAAATCCATACCAGACCCTTATCCGAGCACGCAACCCTGCAGGCCAGGAAAGGGGGTGGGGACGAGCGAGCAGCCCCCTCCCTCCTGGACCATATCAGGCCGCGTGCCCTCAACATGGGGAGTATGGGTGCTTTGGGGCAGGGGGGGCTCTGCGCCCCCCACCCCAAAGCACCTTGTCCCCATGTTGATG
>BLSH010473117.1:1921299-1934422 GCA_018402905.1 Glandirana rugosa | reverse complement strand
TTTTTTTTTTTTTTTTTTTTCTTTCAGACTGACTCTGGGGAGGTGGAACATAAAAAGCTTCCGGAAGAAAAAACGAAAATACACACGGAAATACAGCCGTAAATCGGTAGGACCAGAAACTAATCGAGAAAATTTAAATAAAGGACGACCCTATGTGACCGATTATGGAAACACATCACACAAGAACTTCGTAAGGGTAAAAAGGAGGCATAAGTAACAGGGATCTCAAAATAGGGTCAATTGTAGAAGGTCGTTACTCGCATCAAAGACCTTCAACCGGGACAATGAATACGGAGGAAAAATGGGAATGCTTCAAGAACACACTACACAAAGGTATTAGCCAGTGTATCCCAGCAGGAAATAAATTTAAAAGAGCTAATCAAAGACCAGGATGGCTAAATGCCGACATAAAGGCACACATAAAAGCAAAAAAGAAGGCCTTCGAAAAATACAAGGTGGAGGGGTCTCAGTCAGACTTTCTTTTTTTTTTTTTTTTTTTTTCCTTTAGAAAAAGTTTTTATTGAAAGTATATAAACAGTACAATATACTCTGCAAACATAGATCAAGAGTATGTAACATACAAAATGGGATCTATTACAATATGACTTAATTATGACAGTACAAAGCTCGTAGTGTGTTGTGTACTTGAACATACCACCCTTGTCCGGTGGCTTCTACGAATTGTCTACCCAACGCGATCTTTGTCTAGTCTTTACAAGCTAGTCGTTTGTGGTATCATAAGGCTGTGGGTAAATGTAGCTTTTCGCTCCATATTGTTTTTGTAAAGGGAAGGGGCTTGAGTCCTCGAGTTCTGTGGATGGGGTTGACGCTTATGTACTGTTTTGGTCTGGGTCTTTTTCGGAGCAGTCTGTGCTTCATTTGGGAGGGCGAAGGGCGGCCTAAGGGTGATATTTCATCCGTCCTGTAAGGAGCTGTAGATAATATGATGACGTTCTGAGGGGATGTAAGGGCTAGATCTCAGTTTGTATGAAGATGTATGCGGAGATTTATGAGGGTCATTCGTTGCCGGAGAAAGAGTAGGAAGAGTGGAGATAGAGGGGGGAGAGAGATGTATAGAGGTAGAGGGAAATCGGGGGGGGCGAGGGTGGGTGGGAGGGTTAAGCAGGTATTGTGCTCCGTCCGGGCCTCCTAGGCCCCCACCGCCGGGCCCCCAGGGGGCCACGCCCAGGGTCCCTACTAGGTTGTCAGGGAATGATCTAACGGGGGTTGTCAATGCAGCGTATTCATCCGTGGTTTTAAAGTGTGTCTAGCATGCCCATGTGCGGGAAAATTTGGAGGGGGAGTCCTTAGCAATCTGTATTAGCTCTTCCATTTCTGCTATGCGGTTGACACGGGAGAGCCATTCACGGATTGTAGGGGGGATGATGATCTCCATCTTGTGGGGATGCACATTTTGGCAGCATTAAGTAAATGTGCTACAAGAGTCCTCCGATATCCATGCATCAGAAGAGTCGTGTGATGGAGGAGGGCTTGTGCCGGGGTGCGGTCTAGGGGATATGTGGAAATCTTGGCAGTCAAGTCATGTACCTGGGTCCAAAATTGTTGCAGTGCTGGGCATGTCCACCAGATATAAAGTAAAGTGCCAGGCTCGCTGGAGCCTCTCCAACATGTTTCAGGTATGGCAGGGTTGTATCTATGTAGGAATTGTGGGGTTCTGTACCAGCGTGTAAGTATCTTATAGCTATTCTCTTGAATTGAGACGTGTAAGTCCCTTTCCCAGCTTGAGCACATTCCACTCGAGCTAGGGCAAGTTGAGGAAAAGAACACATTGTGAATTGTAGAAACCAGGTGGCTTTGTGTTGTTGTCTGGGAGCAGAGACTTTCAAACAGGGTGAGGGGTCTAGAGAGTGTTAAATCTCTGTTAGTGTCTCTTAAAAAGTGGCGGATCTGGAGATACACCCATGGCGTAATTGGAGTGTTTGGATCGCATGTCTGGATTGTCTCTCTGTTTAGCATAACTCCATCTTTGTAGAAATGGGAGGCGTACATGTCAGAAAGAGGCCAAACTCCTTGCAAGAATCGGCTGGACATTCCAGGTGGGAAGGCAGGGTTGAATTTAATTGGAGTGAGAGGGCCCGGGTTGGTTGAGAGGTCTGTTCTTCTGCAGACCTCTTTGAAGCATCTTAATGTGGCGCCAATAAGGGGGTGTTGTTTTAGAGCCGGAGCAACTGTGTGTGCGGGTATCCAGGGTGTTGATTTAAGTGGCGTCGGGGAGAAGGCATTTTCTATATGGACCCAATTCTTGTTTCCCCCGTGGGTGTTCCAGTTGACGATTCTCGTCAGGAGGGAAGCCCAGTAGTACAGTTTAAGGTCCGGTAGTCCTATGCCCCCCTTAGATTTAGGTTTGGTTAGTTGTGTCTGTTTAATCCTGGGGCGTTTGTGTTTCCAAAGGAAGGTGGAGCAGCACTTACGGAATGACGCAAAGAAAGTTTGGGGGAGTAAGATTGGGATTGCCTGCAGCAGAAAAAGAATACGAGGCAGTACATTCATTTTCAGTATGGCCGCACGGCCACAGTCAGACTTTCATATCTATAAAACACGCAATAAGGAATGCAAAGTTGCAATCAGAGCAGCTAAGATTGAACATGAAAGACACATAGCTGAAGGGAGCAAAAGGAATCCCAAGAAATTCTTTCAGTATATAAATGGTAAGAGAGGGAGGTCAGATCATATTGGCCCAGTAAGGAATGACGCGGGTAACCTGGTTACAGAGGATGGAGAAATGGCAAATGTGTTAAACTAATTTTTCTCCTCGGTATTCACAAAGGAAATGGGGGGCTCAATTATACAGAACCAAAATGCTGGTCCTCAAGACAAGTCACATGAAACACCCTCATGGCTGACTGAGGATAAAATCAGGAATAGGCTGGAAAAAGTGAACACCAATAAGTCACCGGGCCCAGATGGCTTGCACCCGAGGGTCCTTAGGGAACTTAGCCAAGTTATTGCCAGACCCTTGTACCTAATCTTTCAGAGCAGTTTTCTGACTGGTATGATACCAGCTGATTGGAAGAAAGCCCATGTGGTGCCAATATATAAAAAAGGACCAAGACATCTCCCCGGGAATTATAGACCAGTTAGCTTAACATCAATAATATGCAAGCTCTTGGAGGGAATAATAAGGGATTATATACAAGACTATTGTAACGAGAACGGTATCATTAGCAGTAATCAACATGGTTTCAGGAAAAATCGTTCTTGCCAAACCAATCTATTAACCTTCTATGAGGAGGTGAGCGACCATCTAGATAAGGGAAGGCCTGTAGACGTGGTGTATCTGGATTTTGCAAAGGCACTTGATACAGTTCCCCATAAACGTTTACTGTACAAACTAAGGTCGCTTAACATGGATCAAGGGTTGAGCACCTGGATTGAAAACTGGCTACAGGGGCGAGTCCAGAGGGTGGTGATAAATGGGGAATACTCAGAATGGTCTGGGGTAGAAAGTGGGGTTCCCCGGGGTTCTGTCCTGGGACCAATCCTATTCAATTTATTCATAAATGATTTGGAGAACGGGGTGAAGAGCTCAATATTTGCAGATGATACCAAGCTAAGCAGAGCAATAAATTCTCCACAGGATGTGGAAACACTGCAAGAAGATCTAAATAAATGAATGGGGTGGGCAGACAAGTGGCAAATGAGATTTAACGTAAAAATGTAAGATAATGCATTTGGGTACCAAGAACATGAACGCAAATTACTCATTAGGGGGAGAGCCCCTGGGGGAATCAAGGATGGAAAAAGACCTAGGGGTCCTAGTAGAGAACAGGCTCAGCAGTGGCATGCAATGCCAAGCTGCTGCAAGCAAAGCTAACAAAGTGTTGGCATGCATCAAAAAAGGGATTAACTTCAGGGATAAATCAATAATTCTCCCACTGTACAAGTCCCTGGTGAGGCCGCACCTGGAGTATGCCGTCCAGTTCTGGGCACCGGTCCTCAAGAAGGACATCCTGGTATTGGAAAGGGTTCAGAGGAGGGCAACAAAGCTAGTTAAGGGATTAGAAGATCTAAGTTATGAGGAAAGATTACAGGCACTGAACTTGTTCTCTCTGGAGAAAAGACGCTTGAGAGGGGATATGATTTCAATGTACAAATACTGTACTGGTGACCCCGCTATAGGGGCAAAACTATTCAGCGCAAGGGAAAACAAGAAGACACGCGGCCATTCATTGAGATGAAAGAAAGGCGGTTTAACCTTAAGATGCGTAGGGGTTTCTTTATGGTAAGAGCAGTGCGAATGTGGAATTCTCTTCCAGAAACAGTGGTTTCTGCTGGTAGTATAGATATTTTTAAAAAACTATTAGATGCACACCTAAGGGACCACATCATTGGGGGATATACAACGTAATACTGACATAAAAAAAACACACACATGGGTTGGACTTGATGGACTTGTGTCTTTTTCCAGCCTCACTGACTATGTAACTATGTAACTATGTAATATCCCCGCAGTGCCCCTGACAGCTCTCCAGAACAATGAGCCAGCTGGGAGGTTACTCGTTACTTGTTTTTGCCTGCATTTCAGTTAGGCTCTCTCAGACATTATCTTAATGATATCTTTTGAAAACATTATTGTTTTGTTCTTTAAGTTCTGTGCTTGCCGGGCGAACTCCACCACTAAAAATCCTAACCAGAATCACTTACCCTGGCTTCTAACGGACTTGGCTGCAAGGTGTGCATTGCCTCTTGAACACTGACCCCTCTAGGCAGCCACCATGCTTGCAGAGTCCTGGGGTTACAAACCCTCCTCAGTTTTGGGGGTGGGGAACACTGTTTTGTTTGGGTTTGTTGTTTTTTCTTTTTTTATGTTTGACTTTACTAAAATATGCTGTGTGACAATGTCTGCCTTTGAATCTGTTAACCTACCATGCTCTAGCTGCTTTGCCTGTCTTTTCCGGGTCCTGGGTCGTGGTTCTATACCAACAAAGTGGTCTGCCTCTCCTGACAAAATGGTCTCATTTGGCCATGGCATCCCTTGATATACTCTCCTGGAACACACAAGGGTTGAACTCTCTGATCAAACGCTTCTTCGTGTTTCAGTTATTGAAGGCTCACAATCCCTATATTTGTGTATTCCAGGGGACTCATTTAATTGGTGACAGAACCCTTAGTCTTAAAAAAGCATGGGTAGGACACCACTACCATGCTACTTACTCCAATTTTGCTAGATGGGTGAGTGGCCTGTTGCGCAAGTCGCTCACCTTCATATTGCTGGACCTGACCCTAGACCCGGATGGCAGATGCGTGATTATACATTCCCAGATTTACTCTTTGACATGGGTTATAGTTGGTTTATATATGCCCCCTCCAGCCTCACTTAGATTACCGAATCAAATTACTGCTAAAATAGCCGCATTTACTTCTGATTTCCTAGGTGATTTCAATTTGGTCTCTGACTATGACATGGATAGACTGAGATCAGATGGGGTCTCGAGCCTGGCAGGCTGGGTGGAGACTTATGGTTTTGTGGACGTATGGAGGTGGAAGCACCTAGCGCGCGAGCCTATACATGCCATTCCCATCCTACAGAACCTTTTCCCGCATAGACTTAGACTACGCGGGTAGACCTCTCCTGCCTAGAGTCAGTGATATTAAGATTCTGCGGAGGAGTGTGCCGGACCACGCCCCAATGTTCTTAAATCTGGAGTCTCGGTCGACCCCTCAGACAAACTCTGGAGGCTTTCCAGATTTATGGATTAAGGACGATGAGGTGGGGAGCAGGTTCTCGGGGGAGTTGGACACATACTGGATGGTTAATCCTGGTTTTGGCCATATCAGACCATTATAGCTGGGGTTTGGAGGGAACGGAAGACGGAACTGACTAGGATGGAGGCAGAGCCCGTCAGACAGGAGGGCCTTTACATCAGATCCCAGGACCCTCAGTATTATGCCCAACTGCTTTCCCTGACCAAAAAGGTGGTTTCCTTGCAAACAGCATTGACGGAAAAAAAGTTGTTATATATATTCAAGCAGGGGGAGCAGATGGGTAGACTGCTGGCTTGGCTCTCCAGGGAGCAGACGGGAGGATTTAGTATCCCGTACATCCTTGGCCCCTTCAGTGCCCACCTGTCTACCCCGCCACCTATTACCACACTTTGTATCCTTACATATGACCATGACATCCTACTTAGAAATCGTAGACGTGCTGGTACTCACCGATACCTACCGTAATAAACTTGACACAAAAACTGAGATACAGAAGGCTTTGATAACACTGCAGCCTGGCAAGACTTTGGGTCCTGATGGTATGCCGGTGGAGTTTTATAAGACATACACAGAGGTTCTAACCCCACGGATACAGGCGCTGCTGGCAGGATCACTAGAGGGGGGCAGCCTGCCTGACTCTATGGGGGAAACGGTGATCGTGGTGATCCCTAAACCTGGGAAGGACCCCTCTCACTGCTCAACTTATCGGGGTTTTCGACTTTTGTTGCCAGCGGTTTAGACAATAATGGCTGTGTGTTGAGTTATTTTGAGGGGACAGCAAATTTACACTGTTCTACAAGCTGCACACTCATTACTTTACATTGTAGCAAGTGTCCTTTCTTCAGTGTTGTCACATGAAAAGATATAATAAAATATTTACAAAAATGTGAGGGGTGTACTCACTTTTGTGAGATACTGTATGTGCTAAACAAGTACATCCAATGTGAATCAACTTGGTGAGCTTATAATATTGCATAAAAGGTGAATAAAGTGCTTAGTGCTCTTAGCAATCCGTGGTAGATGAATGAATAAGTAAATCAATCAATCAATAAATGAATAAATCAATAAATAGATGGATCAAGTCGGTGATTGTCTTGACTATCTGTAATATTGAGGCTTGTTCCTCTTAGAAAATATAACAGCTCTTAAGCAGGAAAAACAAAACCATAAAATATAAACAGTTCATGGGTTTTGTTGAAAAAACGTTTGCAGTGTGTTAAAACGTGCTGGCACTCTGGTAATCTATTGGAAAGCCACTTACCAGAGAGAAGTCCCCACTAGGGGGTGTTACGCCTTCACAGTGTAAGCCCTGTGGTGCTTCTTTACTCCAAGGTATCGGTGCTGTCCTCTGCTCGACCATCCAGCCCCTCCATGTGGTCCATATGTGGGTATGTGGGAACAAATTAAATCCAAATAGTGCTGTACCGTTTTAAAGTTATTTATTCAAATAAATGAAATAAACACCGACAGTACACTTCTAAAACACTGAAAACAGTCAGGGTGTGCTTAGGTGGAAAAACTATGAAGTCCGTGCGTTCCACCGGACTGGAAGTGATGAAGGGTTCCACCCTACCGATATCGTCATTCGGATGTCATCTGGAGCGGCGCCATCTTGCTCCACTTCCCTTATATTTACACTGTTTAGTCTCCCAGGAACCATGTATCATGTGGGTTAACGGCGGCCATTTTTGGTTAGTCTGATTCTCTAGCACTAAGATTTCCCAGCTTGCGGGACCACTGTCTAAGTGCCAGCCGTCTGAGAGCGATTGTTACCGGGCTAATTCAAACAATTAACCCTTTCAGTGCCACCACTAACCTTTGACCCGGAGTGTTAGGTCTCCAACAATTAACAATAGCAATATGATTTTAGAATAACCACCTGTAACACACGCTGTCATCACAGACAGGAATATTCAGATGAGTTATTTTAAACAGTAGCACTCTTTAAAGTAACAGATTCATGATAGCTTGTATTAAGAACTTTAAGGACAAGATTAACACTTTTCAGAATAAGGCTTAGTAATGAAAATGTCATGTTTGGGTGCAGTAAAATATTTACAGAAAAATGATATTACAGGGCAATAAGAGACATAATATACAGAAGCAAAGAAATAAGATAGAAAAGAAGGTTACTTGCTTTTAAATGTCCGTAATCAATCAGAGATTCGATGATGAGTCCATGGGTTCTCGGATGTTCGTTCTTTGATGGTAAGGTGAGAACTGAGAACTGTCCTGTCTATTCCCTTTTTCTCTGGAAGTAAAGGGGTGAGGCCATAGGCCTCTGACCACTCACATGGGTAAGGAGGGCCCGTGGGCTGACTAGGGCAGGCTGTGGAATAATAATCTTCCTTAATATGCAATTTCTGTACCGATATATATATTTGCCAATATGTACAAGGTGCATTCCTGAAACTGATCAATTATAGTCCAGTATGAATTTTGCATTCCAACAAGTCTAAACATGACAGCCTTTTCACTTTCTGTGACCCTGGGTAGAGGATAAACTATCCGTGGGTTCCCTTATAAGTGAATACATTGATGTTTGGGTTCGTTTAAAATGGTATGCCTTCCCGAATACAGATATACATGTGTTATTAATATGTCACGCTCCCAACTGGAGTACTGAACTGTGGGTATATTTCTTTAAGTTTTAGGTATGAGGTAGGGGTCGCTGGTAGGCCACGGTGCTCTGTGTCCCTGTTTAGGACCCCCGTAAATTCAGAGCCTCTTTTGATGCCATGCTTGGTAGGTTTTATAGGTGGCCTAGCAGAAACAGACGTTCTAGCTCATGTAGCTAAGATAACAATTCCTTTAACCATTTGCCGACCGGCGTCTGACGGCGACAAAGTGGTTGGATATCGCAAACGTCATATCATCATATGATGGCGGCTGCGATATCCTGCACTGTGAGCGCGCACGCCGCCAGAGGAACGCTCGCATGCTCACTGTGTTCGGGGGGGCCAGGGAGCAGATAGGGTGGACTCGATCCCCACTGGCTACCCGCGATGTCCCCCCCGCAGTGAAAGAAAGGAGGTCCGTGTAAATAAACACGGATCTCCGTTCTGTTAGAGGGGGAAGGGCTGTGATCACAGGCTTCCTGTATATGGAAGCCTTGATCACTCCCTTCCCCCAGCCAGCCCAGTCCACATATAGTTAGAACACGCCCAGGGAACACAGTTAACCATTAGAGCAACCCCTCCAGGTTAACCCCTTCACTGCCAATGGCATTTACACAGTAATCAGTGCATTTTTATAGCACTGATCGCTGTATAAATGCCAATGGCCCCTAAAAAGTGTCAAAATGGTCTGACATGTCCGCAGCAATATCACAGTACCGCTAAAAATCGCAGATCGCCGACATTACTAGTAAAAAAAAAAACCCAGAAATGAATTCTCATCATCCATAAACATGGCAACTTTTGTGCAAACCAATCAATAAACGCCGATTGTGATTTTTTTTTTTTACCAAAAATATGAGGAAGAATATAAATGGATTTGTATTTTAGCAAAAAGTAAGAAATGTGGGGTTTTTTGCCAAATTATCGCTCTTTTTTTGTTTATAGCGGTGATCAGAAATGACGCAAAGGGGATCAAATACCACCAAAAGAAAGCTCTATTTGTGGGAAAAAAAGAACGCAAATTTTGTTTGGGTACAATGTCGCATGGCTGCGCAATTGTCAGTTAAAGAGACGCAGTGCCGAATCACAAAAAGTGCTCTGGTCCTAAAGTGTGAAATCCTTCCGGGGCTGAAGTGGTTAAAGTGGCATTTTGGAATTACACATGGAACAGGGAGGAGGGGTGGGGAGGTATTCTGCACTGGGTGATTGTTAGGTTAAAACTGTTATGGCGTCGTCCGAACAAACTGGTGCTAGTTTTGTGTGTGTCTCACACGTGATATCATCGCATGTGCGTTTTTAATAGAGATATAAGGTGAGGGGAGGGGAAAGAATGTTACTTGTGCTACCATTCTCTTTAGAGATGTTTGTTTCTTTCTCTATTGGCCGGACCTTAATGTGTCACTTATCCCTATGTTCAATGAATGGATATCGTGGGGACATCCACCTCTTGTCATGTGGTTGGCGGTGGCCATTTTTGGTTAGTCTGTATTTTTTTATAATTGTGATATATTTAAATTTTCTATACTAAATATAGTGAAGGATGAAAAGGTGTATGTATTACTTAGTTGATGAGAAAGTGTTGGTGAAAAAGTGTGTATATTAATTAGTGTACCCTCCCCTCTTCTTGCTAATTGTTTCATGGCCGAGTTAATGTGTCACTTGCCGCTATAACATAATTATAGCTGTTGGGGACACCACATATTACAAACTCATTGGGAGATTATATTACAAATATTTTACAGAAAATGTACAGTAATTTCACACAAAAATAAAATACTGTAAATGAAGCAAGGAATCGATGAAGGAAAAAAACATAGTACCCCATGCATATATAAATATATATAAATATTTATAAAATTGATAAGAAATATTTTGTAAAATTGAATACATGGGCCTGAGAACTATTGTGCTACGTGCTTTTTTGAAGTTTTTGGACTTTGTAGTGAATAGTTTCTGTTTCATAGTCTTTTTGTTGAAAATGACTAATCCTCGTTTGTCCGCTGGGCAGATGACCACTTCTTTTTTCTTTTCCAATTCTTTGATCGTATGCCAGATGTTTTCACTTTTGGACTTCTTCACTTTCAGACTTTTGATATCTTCTTCTACCATTTTTGTTAAAACCTCCAAACTTTCACTATTAGGGTTCTTTGAGTTTAAAATGTAGTTATTTTTCAGATCTGTATGTTGGTAGTAGGTATCTTTCTTGCTTTGTTGTTGTCCTTCTTTTAAAGTGAAGAATTTTTTAATATTCAATTTTCTGGTTAATTTTTGCAGATCTATATATGCTTCATATTTGTCCAGGTTCTTGTCTGGTGCATATTTGAGTCCAAGGTCCAAAAGTTTCACTTCCTCTTCATTAAAAATGACTTCGCTCTAGCTGAATATTCCAAGTCCTAGTATTCTCCACTTCCCCCTCTTCTGCCTCTGGTCTGTTTCTTCTTTTATGTGGAATGCACTAAAATATACTCCTCAGATGTCTCCAAAATGTTTGAGTTATTTTTAAAGATATTACAAACAACAACAACCCTTTACGCCCTTTCATATCTAAAGCATAAGGGCATATCCCACACACTACCAAAAACTTCAAAAAGCATGTAGACAATAGTTCTAAGGCCCATGTGTTCAATTTTACAAAATATTTATCAATTTTAGTATATAAATATATATAGTATCTCACAAAAGTGAGTACACCCCTCACATTTTTGTAAATATTTTATTATATTTTTTCATGTGACAACACTGAAGAAATGACACTTTGCTACAATGTAAAGTAGTGAATTTACAGCTTGTATAATAGTGTAAATTTGCTGTCCCCTCAATATAACTAAACACACAGCCATTAATGCCTAAGCCACTGGCAACAAAAATGAGTACACCCCTAAGGGAAAATGTCCAAATTGGGACCAATTAGCCATTTTCCCTCACCGGTGTCACGTGACTCGTTCGTATTACAAGGTCTCGGGTGTGAATGGGGAGAATGTGTGTTAAATTTGGTGTTATCGCTCTCACTCTCTCATACCAGTCATTGGAAGTTCAACATGGCACCTCATGGTAAAGAACTCTCTGAGGACCTGAAAAAATGAATTGTTTCTCTTCATAAAGATGACCTAGGCTATAAGAAGATTGCCAAGACCCTGAAACTGAGCTGCAGCAAGGTGGCAAAACCATACAGTGGTTTAACAGGACAGGTTCTACTCAGAACAGACCTCCACATGGTTGACCAAAGAGGTTGAGTGCACATGCTCAGCGTCATATACAGAGGTTGTCTTTGGGAAATAGACGTATGAGTGTCAGCCTGTCAGTGCTCAGACTATATGCAACACACTGCATCAAATTGATCTGCATGGCTGTCGTCCCAGAAGGAAGCCTCTTCTAAAGATGATGCACAAAAAGCCAGCAAACAGTTTGCTGAAGACAAACAGACTAAGGATATGGATTACTGGAACCATGTCCTGTGGTCTGATGAGACCAAGATAAACTTATTTGGTTCAGATGGTGTCAAGCATGTGTGGCAGCTACCAGGTGAAGAGTACAAAGACAAGTGTGGCTTGCCTACAGTCAAGCATGGTGGTGGGAGTGTCATGGTCTGGGACTGCATGAGTGCTTCCTGCACTGAGGAGCTACAGTTCATTGAGGGAACCATGAATGCCAACATGTACTGTGACATAATGAAGCAGAGCATGATCCCCTCCCTTCAGAGACTGGGCCGCAGGGCAGTATTCCAACATGATAAGGACCCCAAACACAACTCCAAGACGAGCAATGTCTTGCCAAAGAAGCTGAGGGTAAAGGTGATGGACTGGCCAAGCATGTCTCCAGACCTAAGCCCTATTGAGCATCTGTGGGGCATCCTCAAATGGAAGGTGGAGTAGCACAAGGTCTCTAACATCCACCAGCTCTGTGATGTCGTCTTGGAGGAGTGGAAGAGGACTCCAGTGGCAACCTGTGAAGCTCTGGTGAACTCCATGCCCAAGAGGGTTAAGGCAGTGCTGGAAAATAATGGTGGCAAAACAAAATATTGACACTTTGGGCCCAATTTGAACATTTTCACTTAGGGGTGTACTCACTTTTGTTGCCAGCAGATTAGACATTTATGGCTGTGTGTTGAGTTATTTTGAGGGGACAGCAAATTCACACTGTTATACGAGCTGTATACTTACTACTTTACATTGTAGCAAAGTGTCATTTCTTCAGTGTTGTCACATGAAAAGATATAATAAAATATTTACAAAAATGTGAGGGGTGTACTCACTTTTGTAAGATACTGTATATCTATGGGGTACTATGGCTTTTTGCTTCATTGATTCCTTGCTTCATTTACATGTTTTTTTTATTTTTGTGTGAAATTACTGTACATTTTCAGCAAAATATTTGTAATATAATCTCCCAACACCTATAATTATGAAATAGCGGCAAGTGACAGATTAACTCGCCATGAAACAATTAGCAAGAAGAGGGGAGGTACACTAATTAATATGCACACTTTTTCACCAACACTTTCTCACCAACTAAGTAATACATACATCATTTTAATTTAATTATATCACAATTATAAAAAAACTAACAGACTAACCAAAAATGGCCGCTGCACACCACATGACAAGAGGCGGATGTCCCCACGATATCCATTCATTGAACATAGGGATAAGTAGCACATTAAGGTCCGGCCAATAGAGAATAAACCAAACATCTCTAAAGAGAATGGTAGCACAAGTAACATTCTGCCCCCCCACCACCACCACCTTATATCTCTATTAAAAATGCACAGTGCAAAAATC
>BLSH010473117.1:1873474-1895402 GCA_018402905.1 Glandirana rugosa | reverse complement strand
ATTTTTTGTAGGGCACTTGCCCTAGTTTGAAGATGATTTTAGAACAGTTATATGGCTTCTACCGTTAATTAATACTTTTCAGACACAGTTTGAAGATGATCCACATTCACCTCCATTTTTGCATTTTTTATGTTTTTATTTTTTTTTAAATATTTAAAGTTATTTCCCTGTCCCCATTTTTTTGTAGGGCACTTGCCCTACCCTTACCCCCATTTTACTTCCTTTTGCAGCCCTCTGGGGCTTTCCAGGACTTTCCTACAGCCATTTTTGTGCCTAAAAGTTCGGGTCCCCATTGATTTCAATGGGGTTCGTTGTCCGTGCGATCGTTCGGGTTCCGTCCGGACCCGGACCCGGACTTTGTCCCGAAGTTCGGACGGACCAGCAGAACCCGAACGTCCAGGTGTTCGCTCAACTCTAGTTGCAAGTTATAAACAATACATGCTATGACATTGAATTTTAAGTACGGGTACTCAAGAGACTTTATCTAACAAATAAAGAAGGGGGGGGGGAAGGGATCTTGCAATAATAAGTTTTATATTTAAAATACTCGTATCCAATTTGTTATATGGTATTTTATTTAATTGTGCATTTATTATTTTGTGTCCATAGGGCCCATTTTTGAAGAAATTTTGGGTAGGAGAGGTTGATTAGTGCAAATTTTCTTTCCATGTCATATTGGTGGTTAATCTCTGCTATGGTTTCTGTTACACTAGGTATGTTGATAGATTTCCACTTTCTGGTAATGTTTATTTTTGCAGCGTATAGGGTGTGTATAATGATGTGTCTAGAAGGAGGAGGGAATGAGTCTAATCCCATGTGTAATAGTGCTATTTTTGGGTCTGGGTTAATAATGTGGCCGGTAATCTCCGCTATTAGTTTGAAAATCGCGTTCCAATACGAAGTGAGAGATTTGCAGGACCACATTATGTGCATAAGGGATCCAAGGTCACCACAGTTACGCCAACATTGTGGTTGAGTGGTAGGGTAGATCCTCGAGAGTTTTAATGGTGTGAGGTACCACATATGTAGTATTTTTAGATAGGACTCCCAATGGTTTGCGCATCTGGAGGTTTTGGTGGAGTACAATAAAACCTTCTGCCAATTTTCATCAGTTGTGTGGTGGTTTAGTGATGATTCACATTTTTCCAAGGATGGGGTTCTAGTTGGAAAAATTACTTCGCTGATATTGTTATAGAAAAATGAGATTCCGTGACCCCTGTAGCATGGGGTATTAAAGAACTGATGTACTTTAGTTGGAATAGTAATTTCTGCAGGGATCTTATGTGAGTGTAGGTAGTGATATATTCTTATATATGTGTAGAACTCAGAGGGTGGAAAATTATAGTTCTTTTGCAGGGTGGGGAATGGGTAAAGTAAGACTTTAAAATGTCCAATTCCTTTAAACATGTCTGTGGTTGTCCTCATTCTGTGTGTGAAGGGGCACAGCCCTGTAATGTATAGAAAGTGCTGCAATAGCACTGATATTTACAAAGGGAAAAAAAAGTGTTAAAAATTGCCAGCAAATGTCATTGACAGATTCTTTGTTAAAAAAAATAAACAGCACACAGAACTCTGCTATATATTTTGGGGAACATTTGGAGGGGTAAGAGGCAAAAGCAGTCTCTCTCTGTGGGGGCGAAAGCAGTTTCTCTCTGTGGGGGCGAAAGCGCTGTCTCTCTCTCTCGGGGGACAAAAGCAGTCTCTCTGTGGGAGGGCAAAAGCAACTTCCTAACTGACAGAGCCCCTTTAACTAATCTATACATCTAAACTGCAAACTAATTGGTTACTGCAGTTACATATATTTATTGCTCTGTGCATTGCCTTACATTCTAAAAAAGGATAAAACCAAACATTGAAAACGTATTGCCACGCATACATGTCTGAGGTACATTATTCTTTGACATGTTTTTAAAAAAATTAAAAGTTGATAATAAAATGCCAAGCTGATCTTATATACAGTAAGTAAACATTTTAAAGATCCAAGTAACATTACTAGATGATAAAAAAGCCTAATGCGCATACGATTAAGAATTTTATTTCACAATTGGACAACGCTGAAATCCAGAAACAATTATTTATCAAACTGACATACTTTAAAAGTCCAGCAATATTTCAGGAATCATAATTAGAGATGGGCCGAACGACCCCCTGTTCAGAACTTTCGAACATCGTAAACGTTCGGCACCAAATAACGAAGGTAAAGGAGAGATGGCTGCACACTGTCTTCACAGAAAATCCTTTATTGGAATGCTTAAATAATGAGACATGACAAACCACAGAAGTTGGGAAATGCGCTACATAAACTCCTCTTTAAGGTGACCTGAAGAGATTTCCTCTTCTGCTCCATCTGTGGGGACGGGATGATTTCCAAAACGTTCCCCTTGTAACAGGGTCAAGGAAGGTTGTAATCAATAATGATCCTTCTCCTTGATGCCATATATTCTTGGGTCTTTCGCAGGCTTTGAAGAATGGGGGAGCCCATGCACCTCAAGTTTGAGGAGGCATGAGACCCAGACTCCTCAGGGTCACTAAGGATTTCAGTATCTAGAACTGCCTCCTCCCAGCCATGTACTACTCCCAAAGGTTCTGGGGATTTAAAACCATCTGTTAAGGGTTGATGTATGTCTTGCTCTTATTCAATGCCTCTAAAGCTGCCAGAATCCTCCTCCTCCCTCTCCTCTTGTGTGTTCTGTTGCATAGGAAGAAAGGTGTCTGCATAAAGTGGGCCTTGAGAGGAAAGAAAGTCCTCCTCTTCCTCCCCCTGCTCTGCCTCGAGTGCTCTGTCCATAATGCCATGCAGAGTCTGCTCCAGCAGGAGCACAACAGGGATTGTGTCACTGATGCATGCATTGCCACGGCTCACCATCCTTGTGGCCTCCTCAAATGGTAAATGGGAAAAAAAGCAGAGCCGGCCTGAATCTGTCATTGTGCCATACTCACACAGGTACTCGTTGACGGCCCTCTGCTGCATGTGCAGCCGCTGCAGCATTGCCAAAGTCGAGTTCCACCTGGTGGGTATGTCACAAATCAGGCGGTTTACAGGCAGGTGGAATTCCCACTGAATTTCAGCAAACCGGCTGTGTATGACTGTCTGAAATGGCTACAGGCTCTTCGGCCTGCTTTAGCAGATCTTCCAACCCTCGGTACCTATTTAAAAAATGCTGCACCACCAAATTGAGGTCAAGTGTCAGGCATGGCACATGTGTAAACTCTCCCTGTCTAGGGGCGGACAGGAGGTTTGTGCCATTATCGCACACCACCATTCCTGGATCCAGCATGGTGTGTACCACCTCAGGGCCTACCCCTGCAGAGCTGCAATAATCTCTGCTCTGGTGTGGCCCCTGTCCCTTAGACAGACCAGCTGAAGCACTACATGATACCTTTTAGACTGACTCATTGAATAGCCCCTTGAACGCTTAGGGGGTACATGTGGTTCATGAGCAAATTCAGCAGAGGTGGGCATAGAGGATGAGGAGGAGGAGGAAGTGGAGCTGAAAAATCTCACATAATCACCACTAGCTGTGTGGAGATATGATGGCACAATAAGCTGCAGCACTGAGCCCTACCCTGCATCCTTACGAGTTGCAAGCAGACTTACCCAGTGTGCTGTGAATTAAATATATCATCCCTGACCATGCTTGCTGGACCACGTGTCAGCAGTAACATGAAACTTGCAGCTGACTGCCTTGCTCAACTATGCCACAACATTGCCTTCTACGTGACGGTGGAGAGCTGAAATAGCCTTACGTGAAAAGAAATAGCGACTAGGAACCTGCCATTGTGGTACAGCACATTCTGCAAATTCATGGAAGGGGCAGAATCCACCAGACAGAAAGGCAGGAGCTGTAAAGCTAGCAGCTTTGACAAGCTTAAATTTAGACGTAAGGCATGTGGGTGGCAGCGTCAGGAAGATCGCCAGCATGATTCCCCCCAGGAAAGGTCCACCTGAGAACTTCATTGCCGCTGGCGTGCATTTGTGTGCATTTGTGCAAGTGCTTGCGCATGGGCGTGCGCGCACATTGGCGCCAGACGGGCCATATAAACCCTGCTAGCCCTCAGAACAGGTGCTGTCTGATCTACAGCGTTACCCGTGATCACCTGCTATCCGTTATCCGTTCCTGTGTTACCTGACCCGGCTTGATTGAACTACTCTGATATCCGCATGCTCCCGAACCCGGCTTGTCTCGACTACTCTTCTGCCTGACCCTCTGTACCTTGCTGCCAGCCTGTTGCTGAACCTGCTTGTCCCTATCTCCTGACCACCTGCTGATGGATACTCTTGGACTTCTACAGGCACTCATACCTCACCGTCCTCCTGTTGCCACTGTCTCAACCCCAGCGGTCCCTCAAACCGGAGTCATAGGAGAGGCCACCCCGACCGTCAGTCTCACTACCTGGTACAATACAGGCAGTGACTATTTTTTTTTCACTGCAGCAGATGGGGCAGAGAAATTTGTCTACAGCTGGTGGTGTGCTACTGGCAGACATGCTGCAAGAACCTGGGACACCCTGTGCTATACCATCGTCCATGTAAGTGGAGGCTGCTGAGAGGTCATGAGGTATAGCAGAGGGCAGACCGGAAAGGTGAGGAGTGAGCAGAATTGCGTCCCTTTTGTGTGGCTTTCAGGTGCTCTTGCCAACGGGCTGAGTGGTGGGAGGTTAAATGCCTTGTCAAGTATGTGGTACCCAAATGGCTGGTGTTTTTGCACGCTTGATGTGCTTGAGGCAAAGTTTGCAAATTGCAACAGTGTGATCAGCTGCACACGTGCTAAAAAAGGCCCAAACAGCTGAGCTGTGGCAAGTGGGCCGGGAGATAACAGCTCCACAATCTGGTGGAATAGCGTGGCTGCTCTCTACTCTTTCATGATGGCTGCCTCTTTGGGGTTGTGCCTCACCCTCACTTTTCTCCTCTGCTCTATCCGGTACCCAAGTTGCATCAGTGACTTCATCATTATCATCATCCCCTCCATCCTCATTATCACTGGAGACAACTTGGCAATATGCTGCGGCTGGGGGAATATGACTGCCCATTTGTTGTTTGCCAGTGTTCGACCCTCTCTGTGGACAGAGGTTCCTACCTTCCTCAACCTCAGAACCAACATCAGAATCAAGTAATGGCTGTGCATTGTCAAGGAGCAAGTGGCTGACGCTATGTTCATATAACTCAGCTGACTCCCCCATACCTGATGCTGAGGCTATTGCAGGACTATCTATGGACAAGGAGGCAAAATAAGCCACTCTGGCAGCTGCAGTGGACTGCACACTAGTCTCTGCTTGGTTGATGGAGGATGAGGAGGATGATGATGGTTTAATAAACCAGTCCACCACCTCCTCTGCATGCTGTGGCCGGATGGCACTGGCAACATCACTAAACAGATGAAATGATGCACTGCCTGAGGACGGACCAAGTTCACCTTTGCCTGTAGACACATACGCTGATGGCCCACTCACAGTGAAATGGGAATGTCTGCCTCTCCTTGTTGGCCTCCCAGATATGATGGGGGGGCTCTGATATATGTATATGTATATGCACTGATATACTGGGGTTGATTTACTAATACCGGAGAGTGCAACATTTGGTGCAGCTGTGCATGGTAGCTAATCAGCTTCTAACTTCAGCTTGTTCAATTAAGCTTTGATAAAATAACCTGGAAGCTGATTAGTTTATATGCAGAGCTGCACCAGATTCGGCATTCTCCAGTTTTAGTAAATTAACCCCAATGTGCAGTAACACACTCAAATATACCGTGTTTAACGTAAAATAATACGCTAAAATATACTGCGTTAAATGCACACTAACCCCCTGATATATACTGTGTTAAACATGCAGTGATACACTGAAATATACTGCGTTAAATGTGCAGTAATGCACTGATATATATTGCATTTAATGTAAAGTAATGCACTGATCTATACTGTGTTAAGCGTGCAGTAAAGCACTGATATAAACTGCGTTAAACAAGCAGTAACGCACTTAAATATACTGCGTTAAACGTGCAGTAACGCACTGATATACTGCGTTAAGCGTGCAGTAATGCACTCCGATATACTGCGTTTAACGTAAAGTAATGCCCTCAAATATACTGCGTTGAATGCGCACTAACGCACTGATATATACTGTGTTAAACATGCAGTAATGCACTGAAATATACAGAGTTAAATGTGTAGTAACGCACTGAAATGTGCTGCATTAAATGTGGAGTAATGCGCTGAAATATACTGCAGTAAACAGGCAGTAACGCACTGATATACTGCATTAAACATGCAGTGATGCACTAAAATATACTGCGTTAAATTTACAGTAAGGCACTGGTATATGCTGTGTTAAACGTGCAGTAATGCACTGATTTATACAGCATTAAATGTACAGTAACGCACTGATATATACTTCGTGAAACGTTCAGTAACGCAGGAAACCTGCCCTGACAAATTAAACTGACAGTAAAAATGAATGGTCACACTATACTCACAAAAACTGACACTAAAGTAAAAATGAATGGTCACACTACACTCACACTGAACTATCCCTAGATTCACACTTAACTGATATTCTACGCTGACAATAGAATCACAATAGTACACTATAGCACACTAACTTGCTAGCAGCACTGAACAGAGCCCTGTTCTATATCTCTCCACGCCAATATCACACTGCAAATGGTCACTAGGGGGGAGAATATTTTTATAGTGTGGGGCGGGACTAAGAGCAATGAGCCATGATTGGATAGAGTCGTCATTACTTTCTCCAATTATAGCTCTACAGTGCTCTGTGCCCTCATTGGGCAAAGCTTTCATTGCTTCAGCCAATCAGGGCTTCCAATGCACTCTGCGGTGGCACAATGCATTGTGGTCATTTGGCAGGCAGAACAAACAGTCGAACGCCCCGATAATTCGGGTGTTCCTCGAACAGGCGAACAGCCAATGTTCGGCCCGAACCGTTTGCCCAACTCTAATCATAATTGAAGACTGGTGCCATTCACAAAGGACAGCTTATTACTGCATGTACTACAATGGATTTGTGGCCATCCTGGTACACAGTGACATCTGTATAGACCTGTTTCATTAAATCTGCAGCACACCCCAATAACCAAATTGGGTTTTGAAATCACGTACTGAAAACTAAGCTAACATCATTTGTACTAATAACCATTCCTATAGCTGTTATTTTACATGACAATGCCATGCCAGATTTGAGCCATGTTACAAGAGAGCTTTCACAATATATGATGCTGATAGGATCTAAATTCAGGGGAGAATTTCTAGTTTATGGAGAGTACTAGAGTACTAGAGACTACTACAATGTTACAAAAGACTGAAAGACCGATATCACTGGTTACACTTAAACTTAGCTTGCAAATGAGATAACAGTTCTTCTTTATTACAAATTATTACCAAAACGCAAATAGTTTTACAATGCTTACACAAAATAAAATAAATCAATTTAATGCACTATAATAGACATGTGCACCGCCAAAAAATGTGTTTGTTTTAGTTTCATTCATTTTTTGTTTTTCTTTTTCGTTTGTCGGGTCATTCGTTTTTCAGTTGATAGACACTTTGTATTCATGGACACTCATATAGCACAATTAGTTTTTGTGATATTTTGAGGGTCACCGATATGTTATAGTGTAGACATGTGCAATTCGTTTGGTTCCGGATTTGTTTTTTAACAAATTTAGTCAAATTCGTTAATTCGGAAAAATCCGAATTAACGAAAACCAGTTTAACATATTTTCCCAAATATTCGCAAATTTGAATGTTCGAAAATTCGTAAATTTGAAAATTCATAAATTCGTAGATTCAAAAATTTGAAAATTTGAAAATCCGGAAATTTGGAAATTCAACAATTCGGAAATTCAAAAATTCAGAAAGAATGAAAATCCAAAAATGTGAAATATTAACTAACTAACTAACAATAACTAACCATTAAATTATAGGTATTGGAATCTCCTTTCAAATTTGGCTGTTAGTCTACACGCCCCCCTTTTTTAACCTACTCACCAGAAATAATGGATTCCCATATTTGCAGTCTGGGGGTCAAGAGGATGTTATCTGGTGGTAGTTGGACAGAGGTGATGACAGGAATCTTCCAGTGGTATGAGATGTATATCAATGGATGTCCTCTCAAAGGCCACCAGGCACAACACCTGCAGATCTCCGCCAAGCTCCATTACCTTTCAGCAGCAACAATCCAATACACGACTACCCCAGACTTTGGCACTGGAGGATTCCTGTCATCACCCCTGTCCCACTACCACCAGATAACACCTTCTTGACCCCCAGACTGGAAACTGGGGGTTCATTATTTCTGGTGAGCAGGTTAACAAAGGGGGGCGTGTGGCACATTGCACTTTGTTCATCATAGCACTTTGGAGCACCAAGCACTTGGGAACATTATATATTAAAGCACTGAAGCATTTTTCTCTCAAGCAACACTATATGAACATTATGAACTTATATTTCTGCAATTATTGAATTATTTATTTAATTTTATTTCCACTTATTTTGCTACTGGTGGCGCTCTTTTTTGTTTATATATTTGTAGGGGTGATTAGCACCCAGTGCACAGCAGCCTACAGTGTATGATTTGAACACGTTTGTACTTATTTATCTATATCCCTCAATGCAGATTTTTTGTTTCTTCACATGTTAGTCAATGTAACAAATACGAATTTATCCGAAGTTACAAATTATCCGTAATAACGAATGTCGCATCTAAACAAATGGAACAGAAAAAAATTAATAATAATAATGATAAAAAGTTACTATTGTTATTTATTATTATTGTTACATTACGTTCCATTCATTTAGATACGGCATTCGTTATTTCGGATAATTCGTAGCTTTGGGTAAATTCGTATTCATTACGTTCACTAACAGCCAAATTTGAAAGGACATTTCAATACCTATATTTTATAGTTAGTAGCAGTTAATTTATTATTAGTTAGGTATTACTTCAGATTTTCGAATTCTTAGGTTTTCAAATTTTCGGATTTTCGTTGTTATTTTCAGATTTTCATTCTTTAGAATTTTCGTTTTTATTTTTGAATTTTCAGATTTTCAAATTTTTGGATTTTGGAATTTCAAATTTCTGAATTTCAAATTTCTGAATTTACAAATTTCAAAATTTTTGAATATTCAAATTCACAAATTTTTGAACATTCAAATTTGCGAATATTCTGAAAATTGTGTTAAACGGGTTTTCGTTAATTTGGATATTTCTAAATTTTATAACTAATTTGTTGAAATTTGTTAAACTCATTCGGAACGAAATGAATTGCACATGTCTACACTATAACATATCATATCGGTGACCCTCAAAATATCACAAAAACCAAATGTGCTATATTATTGTCCATGAATACAAAGTGTCTATCAATTGAAAAACTTATATAAAAAATGTATCTTTTCTTTCTATCCACCATGTAAACACCACTATGAATCAACATTTTAAGCAACAATGTAGCATTCCTTTTTCTTCCAAAAATGAAAACCACAACTGTGATAGTGTTACCTACACCTATGCTTTTCCTAAATCAATCACCAGAGTTTATTCACCTTACAGAGTAACCCTGCTTTTGTTGAGAAAAACACATTCGCCTCTGGGTGATATATGTACATTGCAAGGATTTTAACAAACTTTGTCGCAGATTCCTACCTTTTGTTATTCTGAAGAAATAGATGTTTGTTTGTCTGTGTCCATATTCAAATTAATCTAATAGGAGGGGGTTTCATAACTATCAGTCAGCTAATGCACCAGCAGGGCTCTAATGAGGAAAATTGCAGGGTCTGCATCCCTTTAGATGTGATTTCCCTTTGGGAGTATTTCACCAAAACTGACATTTTTTTGCAGGGGATGCCAAAAATCTGACTTATCTTATTGCAGACATTTGGGAAAATCAGTGGGCCAATCACTCAAGCAGGAAATGACATTTCTGGGGGCGTTCTGTACACCATCTGTGTACAGAATGCCTAAAAGCTGTCATATAGAATAGCATTTTATAGAAAATGACAGCTCTGCAGATTGAAAAGGAAAGGTCATTTTTAATAACATTCAATTACAATACGACTTGTGTCACATGCTATATATATGTATTTTTTTTTATTTGCAATTTTCTCCTGTTAAAGTTGAGTTACCATTTAAGCTTAAAACCTCTAGAAGCCCTGTTATTTAATGTCTCAATACTAAACTTCTTTTGCATCCATCTTTAGTATCATCTAATTTACTCTCACTCTCCCAATTTAACCAAAAAAAAGATAGAAATGTTCTAGATAGTGTTATATCATTTAAAACATTTATTAAACTAGACTAAAACCAGCACACTCACATTTAGTTGTGCTATGTCAGCATTACATACATTGCTTATACAGACACTGCTCTCCATACACCGCTTGATGGCCAATCAGTCTAGTATAGATGTCTCCTCATTTTTGTCACCTAACTATGAGCCTAAAGTGAAACCACTGACAGGGATTTACAGTAGGTGGCAGTTTAGTGTCTCTCATTTGCTATACTGGCCATTAGGATATTACCAATCGTCTTGGCTTGGTTTTTCTTCATTGTAGAAATGTGGGTTGAACTTAATAGCATGTAAAATAATTAATCACTGTGTGCATTGGCAACATAAAGTCAGGTAGGTGGAGAACAGTGCCATGTCATGGGATACTGAGGTGTGTAATTGAAATCACCAATTGTGAGGATTCATTGGGTGTGCTTGGTGCTTTGGGAAAAGCTTCAGGTTTTGTTCTCCTGGGCAACTATTTGCAGGACTCATTGGTCTATCCATTTAGAAATTACAAGGAGGATTAGTGCGGGTTGGGCGCTATGTGCTGTGCTCCCCAGTCTTAAGCAATGGCATGAGCACAGGTGGAGACAAAACAAGATCAGAGTAATCAAGAGCAGAGAGATACAATACCTCATAGCTAACAAACCTGAAGTCAAGTGTGGATGAAAAATACTTAACAGTACTTAATGTCCCACAAACAAAGTCTATTCTTTCTATATATCATTTTATTACTTCTTTCTGATACCAATTACATCTTGCTCTATTTGGTCTTTTAAGAGGTGCTCAGTAAAGTCATCAATAACACTTCAATCCTATGTCATTGTAACTGTTGCCTCACCTTCAGTTATTGGCCCTCCAAAACAAGCACAAATCAAGCTTCTTGGTGCTTTCTGCACAGCAAATGGAAGCCAAGCCCATGTTCTGAATCAACCCACAGTAGTATTTTATTACAAACGGATCTGCAGCTTAATTCATCCAACTTGCCATTTAAAATACCAAGTAAACAAGTAGCCTGCAAGTATCTGATCTAATACATCACATTAATTCTGCAACATTTCAGTGTAAAACTGCTTTCTGATTCTTTAGTCTAACAAACAGCTCCCTATCTTATGCCCAAATCAAAGCTGTACTGTACATATACAGGCGTAGATAATTTGTTGATTGCAACAAAAATAGAGCACGAGTCTTCTTTTAAATATATTTTCTTATTTCAAAGATACTTGCCATTAACAAAAAAATGTATGCAACTGCTGACTTCCTTAAAATTTTACTTTCCTGGCTATTATCCAGTACAACACAAATATGTTAATTAGATGTTCTGACTTAAAAAAAGGACATACAGGAAGGTGGTGAACAGTATAGGGAGAGGTGTGGCAAAAAAGGATAACTAATAGATATTAAATAAATAAAACTTCAACATTTTTAGAAACAGTAAAAATATTAAAATCAGCCTGTAGCTTGGGTGACACAGTCCTGCTTTATATCACCTGATATCTGTGGAAGGGATCTGGCAGTGTGTTGCACTGGGATCACATAAGCCTTGGTCCCTGTATGTCCTGAGTGTGGAGCCCTGATATTGGCTCTCATATCCTGGGCCTGTTGTGGGGAGCGCCGAGCTTTCAACTTTAAGGTGCTCCCAGCCGTGAAGGCTCCGTGTAACTACCTAGTACCTTGCCAAGACACAATGCACTATAGACCATTGCTGCTAAGGTCACCACCATGACCACGTTATTTGCAGAGCAACACTAGGACTCTCCAGGCCTGGCAGAGGAGGAGGAGGATGATAGCACCCACCAGGTCTCCCCCATGTTGAGCACTCCCCCACTGCCACTGGGGTTGAACTCTGTCGAGGGCCTGCATCGGAGGTACAATCCATGGAGGTGATTGAGGCACTGTCATCTACAGCAGCACACCCAGCAGAGGAAAGAGGTGCTCTAGGACCATTGGAGGTACAGCCATCTGCCCTACCTATCGAGGAACCACCATAGTCGGTGGCAGTGTGGTGATGTTTGGGCCTTCAACCCCTTATGAGGAGCTCGAGAAGTGGCCTGGAGCTATGTAGGATGCCCCTAAAGGTACTGCCATGGTGGAAGAGCCGGAAGGATCTGGGTCTCACGTCGCTTAACCTGCAACATCTTCACCAGTCCCCACCACTATTTTGCCAGAGAGGGGGCGCTATCACAAGTTCCCCAATCCCTAGGAGACCTGGCATCCTCCTTACATGAAGTCAGAGGAGGAGAAAGGGGAGGAGACAAGCAGTGCCCTGGAGACTGCCCAACACCCACCATCCTACCTGCCCCCAGGACATGCGCAGAGTTGCCACCCCATGCAGCTGTCATGGTTCCAGCGTCAAATGATCAGAGACATTAGGGAACTTTATGGACTTGAGTTCCCTTATGTCCTGCAAATTTTGTTATATACCTTAGAGGCACAGTGGCAGCAGTGCATTTACAGGTTCCCAAACACCATCAGGTGCTTATGGAAGAGACCACCTGTAGGGAGTTTCACGAGTATATTGGGAGTGGAACTATGGACGCCATATTTACATGGACAAGGTGGTGGTGGCCCATCCCAATTCTGAGGACATCCATTATTATGTAGTTAGGCAGGTCCAGGGTACAGAGTAGTGAAAAGAGTACCTAAACATCAAATACTAGTTCGCCCTGTAAAATTCTTTGATTCTGTTGTTTGTTTTATCAGTATGCACTTTCATTACTGTATATTGTGTATGTGATTTGTTCCTATTGAGCTGCGGCATTATGGCGGACTGTATGGAGAAGCCAACAGAGTGTTAGCAAGCCAGCGGAGAGTAGGTAAACCAGCGGCTGTGGCTGTGCCCTATGTTGCAGTGCCTAGCTGCCTAGTTCACTTAGTGGTAGCACCTGCTCTGGATACTATACATTTATTAAAAAATGACAAATGGCAACTCCCATAAAATAAAAAAAATAAAAAAGGTTATTGTCGATCATAAGTCAGGTCTCAGCAAAGGCAAGGCATCAGGGCATTACACAGGGAACATGGCTGGAAAATGCAGAAAGTTTAACAGCTGAGAAGAACAACAGATGGTGCCAATCTAAGTGCAGTACAATAGGTAACGTGAATATAGAACCACAATATGCAAAATGAAAAGTGCAAAACCACAATGTGTTCCTCTGCAGTGCTGTGATGAATAAATAATCCAAAAAACAACATGAAAAGTGTTCTAAAAAAACTCCAAATGATCTACACAGTGTGTGCTCCTGAATAAAATGTACCACACAATCTTCCACAATTCCGCCAGTGATCCAAGTGGTTCACCACTCCCAGTGGATGGAAAACTCACCATAAATACATGCCTCTCTTTTTTATCAGGCAGGCATATATTGCTCTAAAATAAAGGTCATGAGGTACTGCTGAGTCCAAACTGTATATACTCTGCCTCTCCTCAATCATACTTGGTGCACTGGAATGCATAAAGATATATCCCAATAGTGAAATATGTTTTAGTTAAAAATACTCTAGTTTGCCGCTAAGCTACACTCCAATGCATTTCGTCATATCCAATCTTCTCAAGGGTATTCTTACCGGTAAAGCATAAGTGATGTCAAACAGGCTCCATTACAGGAAACCAGTTAAATATAGGGCCTGCTACTGCTCACCATCTCTATAATGGCAGATAAAACACAGCAGAGTGCGCAATCTAAGTGTAGTGGATATCACACATTTATTAAAAAATGACAACTCCTATAAAAATCAATAAAAATATGCTTTTCGTTGATTATAGGTCCAGGTCTCAGCAAAGGCAAGGCATTAGGTTATACACACAGGATTGCCAATGTACAATGTGGAACAGCTGAGAAGAACACCAGGAGGCACCAATCTAAGTACAGCATAATAGATAATGCACAATACAAATGACAACACACCCAGAACCAAATGGAAAGCGCGTGTGGTCATAGTAGATCTGTTTAGCCGCTGTCTAAGTCCAAATCCAAAGCACACCACAGCTATTCAGGTTGTACACTGTGCTCAGAGAGCCAGGAAACAGGAAGCAGAGGCTTCTTTGTCAAAGACAAAGAGGCCGAGACCTCTAAATGTGTAACCACATCCCTTTGACATCACTTCTGGTCTGGCTGCAGCCCACTGTGCCTCTGCATGTAGCTTCCTGGCTTCCTGGACACTGTATACGACCTGGATAGCAGCATTGTGCTTTGCATTTTGCAATCAAGCAGAGAGAAGTCCAGGAGCAAGCCAAGGGGTCAACACAGGAGAGAGCCGAGGAAAAATCCAAAAGCCAAGCCAGGTCACAACAGGAATCAAAGCAGAATCACAGGAAAGCAGGTTCATGAACTCAGGAGAGCTGAAGACGATCCAGCAATTAAGGGGCAGAATGAGCAGCCTTTTATAGTGCCCCAAGGGATCCTATTGGACACTACGTTTGTGTCCATTGCGCATGCACGTGCGCCATCTCATCCCGTTGCGTGTGCGCACATGTGACCTTCTTCCGAACCATTCTACCGGAACACGCTGGTATGTTCATATTGGTACGCGCTGCCCGTGACAGCCAGCTTGGCACGAACAGCCACCCAATCCAGGGTACAGCAAGCAGTCTCATTTCTTACTTTGAGGAGGCGCTCTCATTTTTCCTCTCCAATTTTTAGAAATAGACATTCAGTGATTTAAAGTACTCCTTATTTTGGAACCTTATCATCAGAGTGATATTCTTAAAGGACAAACTGATGTCAAAGAAATAGATATGCAGTCAGATAAACAATGCACAAATAGTGCTACGTTTTGTTGTCTTATCTCCCCTATCCCATTACAGTCAGGGCTGGTGCAAGGATTTTTGACACCCTAAGTGAAACCTCATTTTGCCGCCCCCATTGGCTCCACCCCTGACTCCACCTCTTTGCCCTGCCCATGTGACAGGAGGCGGCGCTATACAGGAAGCATTGGGTCTGCTTACTCTAGCACTGGCTCCAGTGCTGCGCTGCACCTAATTACACTACCAGTTGGACAGAGCAGCTGCTTGAGACTGAGTTAGTTACATGCTGCAGTCTGCAGAGCATGCAGATGTGGAGGGAAACCCTAGGCAGCTGCCTAATTTGCCTAGTTGTAGCACCAGTTTGATTACAGTAGTTGTGCAGAGTGTCTAAATATGAAAGTTAAATTGGTTATACACTAATAGAAGTTTTCTTAAACAAACAAATTTCTAACTGCAAACTTGTGGTTTTTGTTCGGTGAAGTGCATTAGTTCCAAAATTGAATGTTAAAAGCAGACAAAATTTTGAAGTATTTCCAAATGGCATTCATCAAGTTTGCTGAGAATTTTCACACAAATTTTCATGCGAATATTTATACAAACATTTGTTCAAAAATATACTAGTGTATAACCAGCTTTACACGTCAGCACTCAGTGACAGATCTGCTGTTTTTTATTTTCCTTGCACGTCCCCCTCGGATCTACATTGACTGTACTTCAAAATACACTTGTAGTGCAAAGTGGATTTGCCTTTAGTAAATAAACCCCCATGCAATGTAACACGGGTCCATGTGATGACACATGTGATGAGGAGAGTGACTGCTACTCAGCTTTGCAGATGTGGATTGACAGCGGCAACTTGGCTGGACGGCGGCTGCGGGATCGTGTATCGTGAGCATGCGCCCCACTGGTGGTGCGCTTGTGCACTCACTATGTTATGGGGGAGCCAGGGAGCAGGTAGGGTGGACTTGATGTCCACCGGCTACCCGTGATCGCTCCCCTGTAGTAACAGAATGGAGGTCCATGTATGTAAACAACGGATCTCTGTTCTGCTGGGGGAGGTGAGGAGTGTGACCGTAGGCTCCCTGTGTATGGGAGCTGCAATCATTCTCCTACCCCATTCTGCCCAGCCCCCACACAGTTAGTAACAGATACCAGAGAGCACAGTTAACCCCTAGAGCGACCCCTAGTGTTAACCCCTTCGCTGCCAGTGACATTTATAAAGTAATCAGTGCATTTTCGTAGCACTGATCGCTGTATAAATGCCAGTGGTCCCAAAAAAGTGTCAAAATTGTCCTCTGCAATGTCGCAGTACCACTAAAAATCGCAGATCACTGCCATTAATACTAAAAAAATAAAAACCCCATAAATTAACTCTCATAGTTCATAAACGTGGCAACTTTTGTGCAAACCAATCAATAAACGCAGATTGCGATTTTTTTTTTACCAAAAATATGAGAAATAATATATATCGGCCAAAACCGGTGAATAAATTAAGAAATATTGGGGGTTTTTTTGCAAAATTGTCCCTCTTTTTTTGTTTATAGCGGTGATCAGAAATGATGCAGAGGTGATCAAATACCACCAAAAGAAAGCTCTATTTGTGGGAAAAAGGGATGTCAATTTCATTTGGGTACAACGTCGCACGACCGTGCAAATGTCAAGTAAAAGCGACGCAGTGCCGAATCACAAAACGTGCTCTGGTCCTAAGGGGGGAAATCCTTCCGGGGCTGAAGTGGTTATAGATATTTGCAAGCAGAATAAGTCACAAATGTATAACAAGTAGGGATACAAAACTATAAAGAGATAGAGAAAAAGTGAGAGACCTAAATTGATCTGTTGAAGCGCTTGGGAAGATTTCCAGTATAACATACATCCCGATTTCTGATGCCCAACTAATTACTACGTACATTTAAGATTACGTCTTTTATCTGGAAAATAAACAAGCCCTGCGAAGAAAATACATCTCAGTCACTTGATAGCCCCACGAGTTTACAAACAATACAAAATAAGGCATTGAAATGGCTTTTTCTCTTTATAATGGCTCCTTAAAACCATTTAAGCTAAAATATTTAGGAATATTTCTTGTAAAAGCCATTAAATATCAAGAAAAAGCACAGACTGGGAATGAGCTGTTTACTTCCTCAACATGAATTTTCCATTCACAGTACATGCTCTTCTAAGTCACTAGTGCCAAGTCAATTTAGCGTATTTTTCTGTGTCAATTACTCTTACACACTGCTGATTTCACCTCGTGACTTTGGCTTTGCATCTTTAGAGCCCGTTTTTTTTTGTTCCTTTTACATAATCTAAGAGGTTTAATTTGTACTATTTGTAGCAATGTGTGTAAACAAATAGGAAAATGTATTTAGACCTCTAACACAATGACTTCCTTAGAATTCATCATGTGTACAAACCACGGGATTAATGTATTTTGTGCAGACTGAATAAAAATGAAATCATTAAGTAAGACTTGTGACATTTGTGAGTACTTTAGCAAAGAACTGAGGTTGTAAAGCTAGAGTTCATGCAATTAATCTAATATTCATATGCAACCTTCTTTCCTCCAATAAATTTGTTCCTTTATAGAGGTAACTGACAAGGAAATGATAATGGCTCCGTTAGCAGCAATGTACTATATATTTGTTCATACAGTACATACAACACATATGACATCTATTGTGTTTTTATTTGCAGATACTGTATATACAGGACAAATGCGCAGACAGGGGGGCTCATGATTGCCAGAACGCAATATTTACACAGCAATTTCACAGAGCTATGAACAACCTTTGTATTTAGCTTATTTTACAGAGTGTAGGCTGCCAGCACTGTGATGCGTAAGGCTAGGTTCACACTGCTGCGGTGCGAATTTTCTGCAAATTGAATACGATTGCGATGCAAGTTTTTTCAGTACAGACACAAGTGCGATTTCTACATGTGTTGGTGCGAATCTACTGTTAGCTGTAGCTGGAGTTGGAGGGGGAAGCTATCGCAATGATGTGAATGGGAAATTGCGTTTTCAATCCGTGTTCTATTGTAGTCTATGGAGCTGAATTCGCAACGCACAGCATTGCACGCGGATCAAACTCGCACAGGACCCTTTTTCTTCACGGATTAGATTCGCAACGCATCAGTGTGAACTGCACTGATAGAACCCTATGTTATTGGAGATGACTTGCGAATTTAATCTATCGCAACGCAATCTATTCGCAGTATGAACCTAGCCTAAAGCTGAACTCTGGGCACAAAAACCTTCCTTTAATAAATTCTTCAATAGTCATAAAGGATATAAATCTCTTTTGAGTGCACCAAATACCTTATAAAAATAAACAGATATTACCATGTAAAAGTAGCAGCGACATCATCCCTGTGCTGTACTCCTATTACAACCCATTACAGGCGGCCTACAGAAAACGCCAGGATGGGGCGGAGACAAGACCAATCACCTTGCACAAGAAGAGAGCAGCAACGACCGGTCTTTATTACAGGAAGTTTACCATTGGATTCCTGCACAGATCTGAAAGAAATAACAAAGCTCACCAAGATTTAAGTAAGAATACATATGCTTCTTGTATTTGCTTATCCAATAGTTTAATTTTAACAGGTTTTCTGAGTGAATAAAAGATAACTCAATCAGTTTTAGTTGTCACAATTAGATTTATAAAGTATAAGAATAAATATGTTTTGGATGGAATGCTATAAGGCTGAGTTTCCATACCTGTAGTTGGAATAAGTAAGTTTGGCGACAGTATTTAAAGCGGAATTAAAGTATTACTAAACCCACAACAGTAAAATCAGTCTGCGTATGCAGTAAAACATGCTTGTTATACTCACTGCGGAACCTAAGGGGTTAATCCTCTGCATTGTGTAAAAAGGCTGTTTGATCCTGTCTTCTCTGATCCTCCACTTCTTCCATAGTCCCCAATCCACCTACTGATAAGATAGAACCTTTGGAGTCACTCTGCACATGCTCACTTTGGTGTGTATTGTTAGAAAAAAAAGTGTTTTTCTTGGGAGGGTGCATGTTAACAGCACAGGGCCAATCAGCACTGTCCAGACAGAGGGTCAGAGGTCATGCAGCCTCATAGGACAGTCAGAAGAGAATAAAAACTCCTCCTACAAGCTTTAACCAGACACTGATAGAAGTCACAAGACTGTTTTATACTGCTTATGAGAAAAGGTATTTAGCAGTTTAAATTTTCTAAAATAATTTCATACCCATGTTCTGTGTACTGTCGGAGACCAGATATAGTGAATGCGGGGTCCTGGGTTTAGTAACACTTTAAATGCTAAAAAACACATATTAGTGCATTATAACAGACTTACCAGTCTTCCTTCGGAGTTCATGGCTGTTTGAATGGCTGGGCCACAAAGACATCACTCCTTTGCATGCACACGGGAGTCATTTCATCAGGGCACAGCAGCTGCCATAAATGTACTCTGAGCTGCACAGTATACATTGCTGCTGGCAGGCAAGGGAAAGCATTAATGACAGAAGAGACCATTAAGTTCTGTCATAAAACCACTTACCGTCAGAACTTTTATTTTTTAAATTGAGTTTAATACCACTTTCAGCTAGGCATAAATGAGGAAAGCAGGGTTTGAATCCAATGAGTAAATGGAGGAGAGCAAGAAGAGGGGAGTCCATAAGTCAACAGGAGCAGAAAAGCAGGAAGGAAAACTATCTCTCTAGAAAACCCTATGGTATAAATCCAAAACGTACAGACAACAACAATGACCTGGTTGTATGGCACTGACAGGAAAGGCAGCACAATAAATCCTTTACTGTACGTAAGAATGTGCTGCTGGCACATTATGTGCCGGTGGCTATTTGTAGCTTCTTGAAGCCTCACTGCCCTTGACCATGTTGAGCTATATTGGCTACTTAGAAGTCTGGCCTCTGCAGTATTTTGCCAGAATAGATTCACTGACTGGTAGCATTGGATAACTAGCAAATGTAGCGCCCTCGCTGTTGCTAGAGCAGGTCAATTTGTAGGCAGAGGAGCATGGGTTAATTTTGTTTAGGAGGCTGTGTAGTGCTTCAAAGGCTGTGGCTCTTTAACCTCCCCCTGTCTTCTGGAACTCTTTGGATCGTTCTAGAACTTAGTGGTGGATGGAAAGAGGCTGCAGCCTGAATATTACTAAATACTCTGGAGCCTGGTATTCTGGGAGCAGAGCCTGGGGTCCAGTCATCTGAAGGAGAACTTGTGCTGGAGGCTCTGCCCCTGGAGCAGAAGAAAGAGCAAGAGATAGAGATAAGTGGAAAGCTTCAAATCTTCAAGTCAGCCCAATCTCAGCTAGGCTTACCTGAAGACATCAAGCCAAGCTAGGAACAGCCAGCAGAGAGGCCAGTGTAGCAGCTTTCTTGATTTAAGTGGCCATTTAAAGGTGACTGAGTGAGTGCAAACCAGTAGGGATGAGCCGAACACCCCCCAGTTCAGTTTGCACCAGAACACCGCGAACAGGCAATAAGTTTGTGCAAACACGCAAACCCTATTAAAATCAATGGGGCTCGAACAATAAAAATCGAAAGTGCTCATTTTAAAGGCTTATATGCAAGTTATTGCCATAAAAAGTGTATGGGGATCTGGATATTGCCCTACAGGACATGTATCAATGCAAAAGATGGATTTTAAGGGGAACCCCGCGCCAAGTTTTTTTTTAAATGGCATGGGGGTCCCTCCAAAATCCATACCAGACCATTATCCGAGTACACAGCGTGGCAGGGCAGGAGGGGGGGGACCAGCGAGCGCCCCCCCCTCTAAACCATACCAGGGCGCATGCCCTCAACATAGGGAGGGTGCTTTAGGGACCCCCCAAAGCATCTTGTCCCCATGTTGATGGGGAGAAGGGCCTCATCCCCACAACCCTTGCTGGTAGATGTGGGGATCTGCGGATGGGGGCTTATTGGAATCTGGAATCCAGATCCCGCCTCCCCCCTATGTGAATGAGTATGGGGCACATTGTACCCCTACTAATTCACCAAAAAAGTGTCAAAAAAGAAAAAAACCACAGGAGACAATTAGGAACAAGTCCTTTATTAAAAAAAGAAAGAAAAAAGTGTCCCCTGTTGTAATCCATCGTCAATCAAGGCGTCAATGACCCGAAGAGAAAAAAAATAAACAGCTCCTCCCTAATGGGAGGACTCCCGCCGACTGCTGTCTTTTGCCATTTGACGGCTCTTATAAAGGCTAGGGCAGGGCCACCTGCTGATGTAAGCGGGAGGAGCGGTTTCGTTTATTTTATTTTTTTCGGGTTGTCTGTGCCGTGATTGACGATGGATTACAACTTTTTTTTTTTTAATAAAGGACTTGTCCCTAATTGTCTCCTGTAGTTTTTTTTTCTTTTTTGACACTTTTTTGGGTAATTAGTAGGAGTACAATGTACCCCATACTCATTCACATGGGGGGAGCGGGATCTGGGGACCCCCTTATTAAAGAGGGCTTCCAGATTCTGATAACCCCCCCACCCGCAGACCCCCACAACCATCGGCAAGGGTTGTGGGGATGAGGCCCTTCTCCCCATCAACATGGGGACAAGTTGCTTTGGGGGGGACATGCAGGCATGTGGCCTGGTATGGTTCGGGGGGGGCACTCGCTCATCCCCCCCTCCTGCCCTGCCAGGCTGCATGCTCGGATAAGGGTCTGGTATGGATTTTGGTGGGACCCCATGCCATGTTTTTAAAAAATTTGGCTCGTTGTTCCCCTTAAATTCTATGCCAGAACTGAAAGGCCTGGTACGGACTTTGAGGGGACCCCACACAATTTTTTTTAAAAATCTTGGTGCAGGGCTCCCCTTAAAATCCATACCAGACCTGAAGGGCCAGGTATGGATTTTGGGGGGAACCCTATGCCAATTTTTTTTTTACCGTCCCGTCCTCCCCCCCTACTCGCTCACG
>BLSH010473117.1:1847085-1863792 GCA_018402905.1 Glandirana rugosa | reverse complement strand
TCCTCAGAGCAACAGCACAGACAGCAGTAGTAAAGTAATCTATCTCAGGATGCAGGATCAGGTCTTAAAATGGCTGAAATCTGTCCCTCACGCCGTCAGCTACCTTTCCCTACACTAACCCAAGGAGCATGTGACTGCAGCACTGTGACTCCAGCTTATAAAGAGGCTGGGTCACATGATGCACTGGCCAATCACAGCCATGCCATTAGTAGGCATGGCTGTGATGGCTTCTAAGGGCAAACCAGTGAAACGCTTGTTGATTGGATGCCCTGCAGCTTCTCAACACGTGGAGTAAAATAGCAGAACCCCGGACCGAACCCGAACGATTTTTGAAATGTCCGGGTCCGTGCCACGGACACCCTAAAGTTCGGTACGGACCCGAACGTTACAGTCCGGGTTCGCTCAACACTAGTCACCAGCATACCAAGGATCTCCAAAAAGGGTTCAATATTTTTGACAAGGCATGAATTCTTTGGTGGGAGTAGCAGCCACAACAGATAGGGAGACACTAGAGAGGTTTTAATCTGAAAATCAAAAAGAGTGTATCATATAACTGAAAAAAGCAGTTCAGTCCATACACACTTTGGGGTGTGCTTTGGTAAGCTGGAGGTAAACATGGAGACAGCAGGCATGTTTATATTTAACCACTTAAGGACCGGAAGTATTTCCCACATTGGGACCAGAGCGCGGTCGTGCGACGTTGTACCCAAACGGAATTTGCGTCCTTTTTTTCCCACAAACAGAGCTTTCTTTTGGTGGTATTTGATCACCTCTGCATCATTTCTGATGACTGCTATAAACAAAAAAAGAGCGACAATTTTGCAATCGCGATTGTCATTTATTGATTGGTTTGCGCAAAAGTTGCCGCATTTACAAACCATGAGAATTAATTTATGGCGTTTTTACTTTTTTTTTTTTTTTTACTAGTAATGGCAGTGATCTGCGATTTTTATCGGGACTGTGATATTGGGACGGACATGTCAGACATTTTTGACACTTTTTTGGGACCAATGACATTTATACAGAGATCAGAAATGTAAATATCCACTGATTACTGTGTAAACGTCATTGACAGTGAAAGGGTTAACCTGCAGGGAGTGATCTAGGGGATAACTGTGTTCCCTAGGCGTGTTCTAACTGTGAGGGGGCTGGGCTGCCAGGGGCATAATAGATCTAACTCATCCAAGTGAAAGGGATCAGTAGATCTCTGTTATGCCGCCTGACAGAACGGGGAACCGCCGTGTTTACATCAGCTCCCCGTTTTTCTTCTCTGCCAGGTCATCAAAGGTAGCCTTGATGTCCGCCGGCCACACTGCTGCAGAGTGCGGCGGGCATGAGAGTATGCCGGCGGCGGTACGCTTCCGCCCGCTAGCGGAGCACTAGCGAGCCGCCGTTTATAAACGGTGATTCACTTGACAGCACCACTCTGCAGCAGTAAATGTACGTGATGCAGTCGGGAAGTGGTTAAGAAGAATATTTTATTTCATAGTAAAAATATTGTACTGACTCCATGCACTTTTACTAGGCCACATTTTGAACAGGAACTATACCACCCAGCTTAAAAAAGAAAAAGAAAAAACTAGCAGAGTGTATTCAGTTTTCTGAAATAAAAATAACTTATAGCAAGTTTGGGCACTGTCTTTAAACTCTCCCATTAAGGTACTTTGTCAACCCAAACCAGATCACTTTTCACTCTTTTCAAAAAAAATGGATTTTAGTTAATTTCAATCTAAAATAGTCTCTAAACATTGCAGTGCCTTTGCACACGGTATTTAACCCCTAGTACAAGTCCCAATTTGAACACAATCCGGACCAGAGCACGGTCGTGCGACGTTGCACCCAAACGGAATTGGCATCCTTTTTTTCCCACAAACAGAGCTTTCTTTTGGTGGTATTTGATCACCTCTGCATCATTTCTGATGACTGCTATAAACAAAAAAAGAGCGACAATTTTGCAATTTACAAGTCCCAATTTGAACACAATCCGAACCTGTCATGTTACCAACTATGAAACTATTTCAATGAATAAGCCTCCAAAAATTGTTGTACTTATGTGCACAATATGAAAACACTTTCTCTAGGCTGCTTTGTCAACAGGACCTACACCAGCCATTTTTAACCACTTTCCGACCAACCGCCGTCGCAAATCGCCATAGTTGTACAGTGGGCATGAGAGCCTGTGTTTTATGCGCATGCGCAAGCTCACTGGCTAGCGGGGGAGCCAATGAGCGGGTGGGGCGCACTCAATGTCCGCCGGCTACGCACAATCACTCCCCCGCACTGACAGAACGGGGATCTGCGAGTGTAATCAAGCAGAACCCTGTTCTGACAGGGGAGTTGAGAGTGATCGTTGAGAGTGATGGTCTGTTCCCTGGTAGGGAAAAACGATCTCTCTCCTCCCCCAGTCAGCCCAGCTCCAATACAGTTAGAAACACTTCCCAGGGAACGCACTTAACCCTTTTATTAATCCCTAATGTTAACCCCTTCCCTGCCAATGACATTTACACAGTAATCAGTGGCTAATTATAGCAATGATCGCTGTATTAATGTCAATGGTCCCAAAAAAGTGTCAAAAGTGTCCAATACGTCTGCCACAATATCGCAGTCCCACAAGAAAAATCGCAGATAGCCGCCATTACTAGTAAAAAATAATAATAATAAAAATGCCATAAATCTATTCCCATAGTTTGTAGACGCTATAACTTTTGTGCAAACCAATCAATATCCGCTTATTGCGATTTTTTTTACCAAAAATATGTAGAAGAATACATATTGGCCTAAACTGAGGAATAAATTCGTTTTTTTTGGATATTTATTATAGCAAAAAGTAAAAAAAAATTGGTTTTTTTTTTCAAAATGGTCGCTTTTTTTGTTTATAGCGCAAAAAATAAAAACCGCAGAGGGTATAAAATACCACCAAATAAAGCTCTATTTGTAGGGGAAAAAGGACATACATTTTGTTTGGGTACAACATCGCATAACCACGCAATTGTCAGTTAAAGCGACGCAGTGCCATATCACAAAAAATGCTCTGGTCAGGAAGTGGGTAAATCTTTCGGGGGCTGAAGTGGTTAAATAAAAAAAATCCACACTCGGGTATATTTCACTATAGAAGTCCCCGGAATTATTGTAGTAAGTAAATATACAGTATTTAGACGCTTTGACTAGGCCACTTTTTTTTAACAGAACCCAGGACAGCCATTTTTACTCAAGAAATCAACATCAATATTTATTTCATAACAAAACCTCACAAAAAATCCTGTCTTGTGCACTCATAACAGACCATACAACAAAATACTACTAACCAGAAAAATGTGTACATATAACAAAAAACAAAAACCTGGAGTATAACCCTAGAAAAAGGTTGCTTATTAATATACATATTAAAACTGCATTCCATAGTATTGCTCAAATAAAAACAAATAAAAAAAATCTCAAGTAAAAACAATATGACTGGTTGGATATCTAGTACATGAAACTGCCATAAAATATAATATACTCTCTCTACCTGTAGAGATATTGTTTATCCAGTTGCACTTAAATCCACCCATTGATGGAATGATATAGGGTATGCATGTTAATATACTGTAGTGTGACCTTAGATTAGATAAGACAAACTCTCCCCAAACATTGGAGGAATTTTTCTGTAAACACATAAAATCCTTCCGTATGTAAATCCTTCACATCAATTTGGTATATAGTACAATCTTCTTGAAGTGCAACTTTGCCCATACCAACTTGATAAAAAATAATGTTCTTTAGCAAGGAACATATATTCCACATTAATAATTATGCTACCAACATTAGTGTGTGTTGTAAATTGCCTCCAGCATTGCTCCTGTTTCTTTTTTCTGGAGGATCTCATTTTGCTGAAGCCTAGAGCCCCTGAGCAGCAGTAAATCTATTGACTGTCAGCAAATTGGCCTCTAGTGGCTCTGGTTTTCGGCACAATGCCAAAAATAGAGAGAAACTGAGCATGTGCAGAGCAGGGAGAGACAATGTATTACTTTATTTTAAACAGTATAGTCACTTATTTTTAATGTTTTACATAGCTATACCTGAAAAAGGAACCAGCCTGAAGTGATTTACCAGGACTTAATTTTCTGACTAAAGTCCCACTTTAAGAAAATCATATATAAATCCTATACTTCTGTGTATTGCTTGTAGAGAATGCCCTGTCAAAGAATATGAGGTGATATGTTTCAAGGCTCCTCATGTATACAGATATAGGACTTAATATAATTGTACTCATTTGACTGTTCAACAGACATTTCATATCCCCAAATCTGAGATCCCTATCCACTATGTGGAAACTGGTAAGTAGTATTTAAAATATCTATGCCCATGGCCCAGGTATATGCAATCCTATGACCTAATATAATGCTCAAGAGAGTGTCAAATAGTAGTATGTTATAGAAATTCATCACATACCAGATACCATATCACTGGGCAATACTGACTTAGCAATTGGACACTTTGTGGAAATTAATAAATATTATCTGGGATGTCCAAATCCATAATTCGCTGCTTAGTTCAATAATGAAGCAACTCTTGTAAACTGCATAAACCCCTAGACCAGTGGTTCTCAACTCCGGTCCTCGGGACCCCCCAACAGGCCAGGTTTGCAGGATAACTGAAATGCATCACAGGTGATGGAATTTGCTGCTCAGTGATTGCAGTGTTCTAGTCTGCATCTCCCCAAGGTAATACTTAAAATCTGGCCTGTTGGTGGGTCCCGAGGACCGGAGTTGAGAACCACTGCCCTAGACCAATATTGAGATGCAAGTTGCAAGTGATCATGAGATCCAAAGTCTCGATTTAAAGGCACATATGGTCTAATACAATCAGGCACACACATTAAAGTCAACCAATTCAAACCTCTATGAATTGCATGTATATGCGTTATGTTCCAATCAGGTTCACACATTAAAGGTACAGCGTTTGTAGGAAGTTCCAGAAAAGAGTATCTGAAAAAGGTAAGCTTTTTTTCCACTTTGTTTTTTTTTTTTAAGTTTTGCTATGTGAATAAGCAGATGTAATAAATATAAAGTGGGGACTTTCCCACTTTTGGAGCAAATATGAAAACATTCTTTTTTCACAAATGCAAAAAGTCTAGCAAACAAAATAGAAGTGCTGGAAAATGCTTGCTTTCTGATGGGTTTCTGGAAGGGTTGCCAAGTGTCAGTAAATTCACGGACAGAATAACAGGATTGGTAGAAGAGATAGAGGAGAATACATGTATGTCAACAGAGATCTGTGTATGAGAATATGAGAGATGATATCACTAACGCAAGTTGTGATGTTACAGAGGCATTATAGCTGGATCTTCAAATGAGTGCATTAAATACTAAATAAGGAACAGATCCAGCTCCTTTCACGTGTTGAAAAGGTTGGGAAAAGAGCAATGATATTATTATGGGCTACTTCAATTATCCTGATATTGATTTGGACATTGGAACTGCATACTCAACAAAGACCTGTTATTTCTTGAACTTTCTGAAGAAGGGCAATTTCCTGGCTATGATGGTGGAAGCCCCTACAAAATATGATGTTTTTTTGGATCTATAATTAAAAAAAAAGAAACCCATTATAGATGTGCAAATTAGAGACAAATTGGGGGAGATTTACGAAAACTGGTCCACACAGAAGCTGGGCATAGTAACCAATCAGCTTCTAACTTCAGCTTGTTCAATAAAGCTTTGACAATAAAAACTAGAAGCTAATTGGTTACTATTCACAGTTGCACCAGATTCTGTGTACCATTTTTAGTAAATCTCCCCCATTGGGTAATAGTGAGCATAGTGTAATTATTTTGCTATAAGTTACAAAAGAGAGGCATATTGGTATTACAAAAACACTACATTTTAAAAAGGGTAAATTCAATAAGCTGAGAATGTCAATTTGTGGGACCAAATATTCCTAACAAATAACACAGAGAACAAGTGGAAGGAAGAATTTTGACTTGGGTCCAATAGTCCCAAGCGGCAATTTGAGAGGGGCGGCAGAGCAGGGCTACTTACACAGAGCTGCTACTTACACATACACAGGTGCAGACTCAGTGAGAGTATCACAGGCTGCCTGTCACAGCTCTGCCCCGAGCAGGCGCAGCTCTCTCACTGAGTCTGCACCCGGTGCTTTAGTGACAGCCAGAGCCCAGAGATAAGCGTGTGAGTGAGTCTTCTCCTTGCTCTGCCCATATGATAGAGCCGGGAGGAATTTTCTCACACAAGGTCCTGAGCTGGGGAGGCAGCAGGTCAGTCTATATACTCTAGCCTGTCTGTATACTACACTTGTCTGTATACTACACTAGCCTGTATACTACACTAGCCTGTATACTACACTAGGCTGCCTGTATACTACACTAGCCTGCCTGTATACTACACTAGCCTGTATACTACTCTAGCCTGCTGCCTGTATACTACACTAGCCTGTCTGTATACTACACTAGCCTGCTTGTATACTACACTAGCCTGCCTGTATACCACACTAGCCTGTCTGTATACCACACTAGCCTGTCTGTATACTACACTAGCCTGCCTGTATACTACACTAGCCTGCCTGTATACACTAGCCTATCTCTATACTACAGGCCTGCTGCCTGAATACTATACTAGCCTGTATACACTAGCCTATCTCTATGCTACAGGCCTGCTGCCTGTATACTATACTAGCCTGTCTGTATACTACACTAGCCTGTCTGTATACTACTCTAGCCTGTCTATATACTACACTAGCCTGTCTGTATACTACTCTAGCCTGTCTATATACTACTCTAGCCTGTCTATATACTACACTAGCCTGCCTGTATACTACTCTAGCCTGCCTGTATACTACTCTAGCCTGTCTGTATAATATTCTAGCCTGTCTGTATATTAAACTAGCCTGCCTGTACACTACACTAGCCTGTCTGTATACTACACTAGCCTGCTGCCTGTATACTACACTAGCCTGCCTGTATACCACACTAGCCTGTTCCCTGTATACTACCCTAGCCTGCCTGTATACTACACTAGCATGCTGCCTGTATACTACACTGGCCTGTCTATATACTACACTAGCCTGTCTGTATATTAAACTAGCCTGTCTGTATATTATACTAGCCTGCTGACTTTATACTACACTAGCATGTCTGTATACTACACTAGCCTGTCTGTATACTACACTAGCCTGCCTGTATACTACCCTTGCCTGTCTATATACTACACTAGCCTGCCTGTATACTACACTAGCCTGTCTGTATACTACACTGGCCTGCTCGTATACTACACTAGCCTGTCTGAATACTACACTAGCCTGCCTGTATACTACATGAGCCTGCTTGTATACTACCCTAGCCTGTCTATATACTACCATAGTCTGTCTATATACTACCCTAGCCCTTAACCTAGGTTCAGACTTATGTGTTTAGTGCACAATCTGACTTGAAAAATGTAATTTTAGTTTTATTTTTCATAATATAAAATAATGCATGTGGGGGCCTTTTTAGTAGGCGGGATTTTTTTTTTTTGGGGGGGGGGCAACATTTCATTCTTGGACCCATGCAGCACAATGTCTTGGGGCAGCCCTGGCCTGGCATATAAAAAAAACAGGATTGGTCCCTTTAAGCCACCTGGCCACAGTTCAGAGACAAGGAAGTGCATTGTTGGTAACTAGTTAGTATGAGTGCAATGGCCAGAAAAGCTTACCACTTTCTTAAAGCGTGAATGAGTTAGATTCTGGTTGAACTCGTGAATGACCCAAACCTAAAGCTGATCTCTAGTCCTCAACCATGCCTCTAATATGTCCATAGTCACTGACTATGACCTGTAGCATACACTCTGTCTCTGACCATCTCCTCTAGTATCTCCACAGTCTCTGACCATTTTCTGTAGCATTCCAAACACTAAACAGGTATGCGTGGTCCTTTAGTCATTTAATTGGCTTCACTTGAGGACCCCTATATCAAGTAATTTGACCAGTAAGTCGCTCAGACTGAACCACATTTTGCATAAATAAGATAACTGTTGCAGTACATAACAAATAGTGCTGCTCGCAGTTTAACACATAGCAAACAAAGAGCTACACTAACCTAAAGCACATGTGTAGATTAGGAGTACTCACTACACCCTGAGACTTCATGCACACTAGCGTTTTTAAGCTCCTAGAAGCTGTTATTAGCATTTGTTTTGCTCTTAGAAGCTAAATAGTGTTATCCTATGTGTCCATGCACACTACTTTAGGCTATTAGCATTTTTTGAGCTTCAGCTTCTCGGAGCAAAACAAAATTGTTTTTGTAGAGTTTCTTGGAGCGTTTTTCCAGCAGAAAAATATGCTGAATGCTTCTAACTGCTTCTAAATGCTACTAAAATGCTATATATCAACCTAGAAGTAAATAATATCACTTATCCGGTGCTTAGGAACAGAAAACGATAATTGACACATAAGCAACTGCTATAATAATAAAAGTCATAAAAAATAATGACGCCTATTGACAAAGACAGAACAAGGAAACTCATCTAGGCACGACCACACAGCTTGCTGCATTTGTCAGCTGTTTCTGATGTCTCCCCCCGAGAATCGCAGCGAATTACCAAAATCTCAGGAGTGGTGAGTACTGAGACATACTGTACAGAGTGCTGTTTGATAAAGAATGCTATTGTTTTTTGATGTTTGTAAATGCAATATGAGAAGGAGTGTTTGCTGTATGGGAATAAAATGTTTACAGGTTCACACTATGAGGTTTGCTTCCTTTTTTATCTGAGCAACTGAACTTCCTGTGGAGTCAGAGCTTGGCTGAATATAGGAAGAGCAACCACACACCATCGATCCAGATGACCCGATTCGGATATCCATGGAGATGTTTCCCTGTCTGCACACACGAGTTTTTGTATACAAAAGTGATCTATTGATATATTTCTGGTGAGTGCAATTTTTAAGGGAGTGGGATCATAAGGTGTGGTGACGGTGGTCTCCCCCTACATCTGCATGAACCTTCAGATGAACTGTGAACCTGAGTTTTTTGATTTGGAGGATTTTATACTGGGTAGATTTCAAATCACTTGAACAATATTCATGGTGTGCTTTCATCTCAGGTCAATAGGATCTGTCTGTGTATTATACACGGAATAGCGCTGTTTAGCCTGATGGACTAAATTTGAGCTAATGAAATGCTACTAACAGCTTTTTTTGAGCTTTTTTCTTTTTTTTCTTCATGTACTGCAAAAACGCCAATAAAATGCTAATGCTCCTAAAAACTTCTAAATGCTTCTAAAAGCTACTAAAATGCTACTAGAAGTTGGCACAAAAATGCTATTATCAGCATTTTTCATCCAGCATTTTTCTGGCATTTTTTTAGCTTATAGTGTACATGGAGCTTAGGTTTTGAAAGCATCAAGACACAAGCTACCAGTTGGATAGCTCATATTTCTTATTTACTTAGTTCTTTTGGAACTGGGGTTCCACTAGCTAAATGCTTTTAGTTACCTGTATCCTTAGTTTTAATGAGAGACATAAAATCTGAGGGTGTGAAAATACCAGTCTGTGTGGTCTCTAGTGCCAAGCACCACTCTCTCTAAACTCCTGCACACTTACTTATGCAGATAAGATGAGAAGAAGGTACTCATGCTCCAGCTGCACCAGATGCTCATTCTTTGGTCAGTTATCTGCTGGTTGCTCAGCTGTGGCCTGCTTAATTGCTATAGACAATCATTGCTGCAACAGAGATCATCAAGTATGAATTGTTGCTGGACGATTAAAGTTTCCTGGATGTCACTACCAATTCACTCATTCATTCACTAGCTGATCTTTAAAATAATGGTTGGCGTTCCCTATTACATATTACATATAATATACTGCATGCATAATCAAAGTAGTATATAAAAAGCCTACCAAAGGTCAGAAAATATTCAATATGTGCTCAAAGTACACCATAACTTACAGAGTTAAATAAGCTTAGCTCCAATTTAGAAATGAAATGCTTTTGTGGTGTTACATTTCATCCTGTAATTGGATTTCCATGCATCTGTGAGCTTGATTCATTTATTTTCCTACAATTAAAATATAAAAAAAAATAATATTAAGTTCTTGTGAAACAGCATGGTAGTCAATTGGTAAATGGTTGAATTGACTAATAGCCTGAATTTCACTGTTAAACTTAAAAACAGTTTAGTTCAGAAAGAATTTACCTTTCACGCTCGGCTAAGCCAATTAATATTCCGTGTGTGTCCACTTTCCAATAATAAAGGAAAATTAATCTTCAGACTTCAAAGGGATCAACCCTCAAAGATTTTAGTGACATATCTCTGCACACTTGATTAATATTACTAGTTGAAAAAAGTCCCAGTGAGCTTGATCATTTGTAACACACGTGTGTGACATAAAGATATTACTGCAGCGATAGAGCCTTCATGATTTGCTGTATGTAAACACTACACTGCTGCACCACCTAGTGGAATAACCTTGTTTCTTTAGCAGCAACTAACCTGATTTCCCATTTAAACGTCATTTTTGCAGAAAAAATATTGCCTCCAAGTGCACTCTATGCATTGCCAAGCTTTAGGAAAACTTTAGTGCAAGGTCTTACTTCTCCCAATTCTGAAAGAAAGTGACATAAGCCGCACCATGTCCATTTTCCAACTGAGTGCTAAGGGGGATATTTTTCATCATTATCCCCAACTGAGAAGTGGCATTGCTATAATAAGAAAATGAACAGCCCTGGCATCCTTATCAGTGTGCATCACTCTTTCCTAGTCTATCACAAAATATAAAAACTCTAATCGTATGGGGATGCCTGAAACTGGTTTTCAAACTGCATGGAGGCTTTCTGCGACTGTTTGATCCATAAATCCTATGTATCTATAAGTTATTAATGGAAATGCATGCATCATCCTTTCATTATTTACTGTAGCAAATACGTAAAGTATACATAAAGTATTTTGAAAAAAAAAGCCAGTGCCCCCCTCCTTCACTGCCCTTTTAAATAACTAAACATTATCACAGTACTAAGATGTAGCACAGACTCATTTCCCTATGCCTTGGCCCTGTTATAGTGCAAAGGGGTTCAGCTCTGGGCTACAGAACAGAATGGCAGAGGTGCCATCTAATTGCCATATTGTAGAGAATATTTTGAATTGTCTCAGTATCTTAACCTAACCAAAACCAGCCAGAATTTTTTTTTTTTTTTTTGATAGAGCAGGTAATGGCAGGTAATGTTTGAGCTTCTGTAAGGTTTTTAATCCAGTCTATATCCCAATTAGGGAAATTCCCTTCCCTTCCTGTTAGGTCAAGAAGTGAAGAGAAATCTCTCTATTAGAGACTCAAAACAATAGCCCATTTCCAGTAGAGTGGGGAAGCATTTAAAACCTCCAAAATGTTTTTATTGCTGTCCAAACCTTCTTGCTCCGGTGACAAGAGCAGTATCCATTTTTGTTACAGGCTTCCTCACAGAAAGTGAGGAAAAACCTACCTGATAAGGTCACATACAGAAATATAAAACCTAAAAAAAACAGAATTTGTATCTCTTGTCCACATTATCCAAAACTCAATGGTGGCTGTCTCACCTACTGCACAGTGATCAAGCCAAGTTTGCGTGGAGGTGTCTCTGGAATCAGTTTGCTCTGCAAGAATTTATTCAAACATAATTGTGAGCTGACATTCTGAATTTGTGTTCCATTTGATAAAGTGATTGTTCTCCATGTATGCACTATATGGGTCTGGTTAGCCATTGCAACATGGTGTATCAGCCTGTAAGCCAGAAATGAAATCCTTGTAGGTTTGTTACCATACTGTGGGACCACAGTATTTCATGGGATAATTTTAGAGTGAATTGTGCAAAGCGCACTAACTATGCAATTTACTACTAGCTTCTGGCTAACTTCTGAGTTGTGTTGCAGGGAGACTAATTTTGATTCAGTAAACGCTAGCAGTCATAGAGTATGTACGACCCTAACACAAGTTTCTTTGAGTGAGTTTTCCTATTGTACAGCATTGCAAATGATCTGAGAAGATAAAGAGCCTCATCCACAAATACCACAAAAGAATTCAAGCTGTCATTGATGTTAAAGGGGGCAATACACAGTAATAAGTTAAATTTTGGTCTCATCGCTCCAAATGACTTTGTGCCAGAAGGATTGAGGCTTGTTGTTGTGCTGTTTGGCGTATTGTAAGCGGGATACTTTGTGGCATTTGCGCAGTAATGGCTTTATTCTGGCGACTCGACCATGCAGCCCATATTTCTTCAAGTGCCTCCTTATTGTGCATCTTGAAACAGCCACACCACATGTTTTGGCTTGAAGTCTTTTGTGGTATTTGTGGATGAGGCTCTTTATCTTCTCAGATGGTAAAGCTGCCCATTCCTTTTGACAAATACCCCAGTTGTGACTGGAATTTTGAGTTGGTCTACCTGACCGTGGTTTGGTTTCAACAGAACCCCTCATTTTCCACTTCTTTTTTTTTTAAATCAGATTGAAGTGTATTTAGATGTCACAAATTACACATATCAGAACAGACATATCCGTGTGTAACTAGGCATAACAATGAAGCATCATCATCCACCTCCTATTCTCCTTTCATATTCTCAAATTCAACATTACATATTAATATCCAAATTTCAGCATTATAACTGAATTACATGTATCTAGTACAACATTAAATGTAGAATATACTGCATGCTTGGTTGTCAACACATCTTTACAGTAGTAGTCTCTCTATTACCAGATCCACTGGTGCCAATCCCGGACAGGCCAGCCACCCTCCCCAGACCTTTTCAAATTTCGAATAGCTTCCTCTATGTTGATATATTAATTTCTCCATTCTCAGTGTCGTACCCATGTGATTTATCCACATAGCACATTTTCCACTTCTTGATTAGAGTTTGAACTGATTGGCATTCTCAATTCCTTGGATATCTTTTTATATCCCTTTCCTGTTTTATACAGTTCAACTACCTTTTCCCGCAGATCCTTTGACAATTCCTTTGCTTTTCCCATGACTCAGAATCCAGAAATGTCAGTGCAGCACTGGATGAAAGATGCAAGGGTCTGTCAGGAGTCCAGAAACTCATTGACCTTTTACACATACACACACACACACTAATTGCAAGCAAACAGATCACAGGTGAGGATGGTTACTTTTAATAGCCATTCCAACCTCTTTGTGTCAACTTATGTGCATATTATCAGGCCAAAATCACCAGGGTATGCAAACTTTTGATCAGGGTCATTTGGGCAGTGTTTCTGTTGTCATTATGATTTAAAGAGTAAACACAGTTGATTTATAATAAATGGCTTCAGCCAAACACTAACCATGTGTGAAAAAAAAATGGTTTTGTGTTATCATTCATATTCTCTGAAAAATAGCCAAGAAATCATAAATTCTGCCAGGGTATGTAAACTTATGAGCACAACTGTATAGTGTTGTGAATATTAGTGATACCACGAAAGTCCCTAGTACTTCCAAAAATTTGCATTTCCAGTATTGAAACTATTGGGATGCAGGTACATCAATATTATATTATGAGTAGGTCAACATGATAAGAATCATGGTAATGATTAAGTATGATTTTGTTTTGTAAAAAATGGTTATGCGTTAAAAACACTGTGATGATTTTATTGTGGTTTGTGTACATGCTAACTATTAAATAATTCCCCCTCTCTGCTTGGTCAGGCATTCATTGACTCAATAAGATTTTTTGGTCCTGGTGAAAACTGTTTTAAGAGGGTTTCCCCTTACTTTAGAGAGATTAGCTCTCACTTCCAGTTGTGCCTCAGGCACAGGAAGTGAAAGCAAAGCTTCAAAACTGGACACAGGAAAAATGATATATATAAATGTTATATTCCTACTCAATCCAAAAAGAGGTTTTGACTTTAGCTATACTTTATACACATGCTAAGGTTCTGCTCCCAATTTAAAGTGTTCGTAAACCCAAAATATATTTTTCAATATGTATATCATTGTCTTTGTGAATATTTTGTAAAGTCTCCTCCTGTTTTAGGCTGATGACACTAATCTTCTGCCTCTCACCTTGCAGCAACAGTCAGTTTGACGTGCACATTCCTTCGCTTGACCATTGGGCTGGCTGTCAGGTCTGCAAGAAGCAGCTCAGCAGCTAACTGAAGAGGTGCACATGGTGGGTTGACAAGACTGCTACAAGGCAATTGCTTGGCGTGGTCAGCCTAAAACAGAAAGTTCTACCACTGGCAAGATCTCCAGGTAAGAAACTTTGCAACAGACAAAAAAAATAGTTGCTTCAGAAACATGTATACAGTGAGGCATGATGGCATACATAAGGAAAATTGGTTTTGGGTTTACATACACATAAAAGGTAGTTTGCTGGAGCTAGCATGCTTTGATACAGTAATTGCAAAGGGGTGTATAAGCACATGTTTTCAAATGTCCACTTTTGTATTACTTTTTTTGTGACCATATTTGTAGTGTTGCTAGTATTTTATTCTTACTGTCATAAGAAATCTCTTACAGTAAGGCAATAAACCTCCTGCATTGTGATATGCATTAAAGCCTGTTTATGCCAGGTACATGAGAGCGGTACAGAGTAAAGATGACTTGGGGGCTACTAGACAACTGGGAAACAGAGTGCATGTAATTTTCAGTCAATTATACTGCTAATCACCAGAAAATAATTGGGAAAAATAAATTATTATCAGTTAACACATCTTAACCTATCTTGTTATAACCCACCACTGAATAATAAATAGGAAAATAATGTATCACTGCACTACTAGAGTGCCATTGGGCATATGGATATTTATAGTGGCACTAGGGCCAAGTGTGTGTGTACACAAGACCCACATATTGACCATGGTATAGTGCAAACAACCTAATTTGTATCCTTCAAAGTAAATTATGTCTGGGTTCAAATTAAATCATGTTGTTAGCAACATCCTAATGATTTATAAGGGCATCTTTTTGAAAAATAAAGTTGTATCTAACAGTTGTGTGAAATTCATTTTCAGCTGTGTAGTCATTTTTAGTTTATAATGTAAGAAATATACCGTATATACTCGTGTATAAGTCGACCCGTGTATAAGCCGACCCCCTACTTTTGCGTAAAAAAATATGGGAAAACGTATTGACCCGCGAATAAGCCTAGGGTGGGAAATGCAGCAGCCAGAACACAGGGAGAGGGAGCTAGAACACAGGGATTTTAGCCAGGACACAGGGATATTAGCCAGGACACAGGGATATTAGCCAGGACACAGGGATATTAGCCAGGACACAGGGATATTTGCCAGGACACAGAGACTGTAACCAGAAAACATAAGGGACGGGTAAGGTAGTTTCACAATAAACAGAGCTGTGCTGCTTCTAAGAGCCGTTCTGTGCTTGTAACTGTGACTAATCACATTGGAATGTAGAGAATGCTGAGAGAGAGCTGCAGCTCTTCACTGAGATCAGGAGGTGGGCGGGACTGAACAACTAACATCAGCTTGTCCTGCCCACCTGCCGACATCAAGCTGAAAATCTGACACCTCTCTCAGCATTCTCTACATTCCAATGTGATTAGTCACAGTTACAAGCACAGAACGGCTCTTAGAAGCAGCACGGCTCTGTTTAATGTGAAACTACTGATCACCCACAGACACTGACTCGGGTATAAGCCGAGGGGGGTCTTTTTCAGCACAAAAAATGTGCTGAAAAACTCGGCTTATACCCGAGTATATACGGTAGTTTTTTCCAGAAAGCAATAAATATCCATCACCAGCTTACTACCTCCAAAAATCAGGGATTCTTCCTTTTGTAGGATGCAGAGAAGGCATTCGACAGAGTGGCCTGAGATTTCATGACTGCTACACTGCAAAAAATGGGCTTCCCCAACAAAATGATCCAATACATTCTTGCCCTCTACTCCGCCCCGACAGCAAGAGTGAGGGTCAATGGCCACCTGTCAGACGCCTTCCCCATCTCCAATGGTACTCGCCAGGGCTGCCCCCTATCTCAGATAATTTTTGTTCTCCTCCTGGAACCCCTCCTAAATAGACTTAGAGCCAATCCAGATATCAACGGGGTAGAAATTAAAAAAAAAAAAACAATACAAACTGGTAGCTTATGCTGATGATATTTTACTGTTCCTCACAAACCCCCTAATAACAATCCCTAATCTGCTCAAGGACTTTTCCCAGTTTAAAACACTCGCCAACTTACAGATCAACTTTGTTAAATCAAGAGCCTTAAATGTTTCTCTTCCCACAGAAACGGTGACACTTTGCCAATGCACCTTCCCATTTGGGTGGGAACCATACAGCATCAAGTATTTGGGCATAAACCTCCTGACTAGTGTTGAGCGAACCCGGACTGTAACGTTCGGGTCCGTACCGAACTTTCGGGTGTCCGTGGTACGGACCCGGACCCGGACATTTCAAAAATCGTTCGGGTTCGGTCTTCAAGCCATGCCTGGGCTTGCAATGTCAGGCCCAAGCGAGTTGTGATCAGTCCTCCAAATACGGGTTTATGAACTACGACATACCAAGGGTGGGTTTACCCTTCCACGTAACCGTTTCACAGTGGCAAAGACACCCTTCTCTTTGTAAATTCCGAGAACTAAATTGTTTCAACTAGACATTCAACCGCTCACAAAATTTGACCCTTTTCAGGAACTCGTCTAATCCCTAACAATAATCCCCCAAACACTCCTTGTCATTTTATAGTAGTCGTATTCGATGGTCAAACATAACAAAAAAAAAAAAATTAAAGATGGGGCAACTATAGACCTAA
>BLSH010473117.1:1828884-1843379 GCA_018402905.1 Glandirana rugosa | reverse complement strand
CACGGTCACGGCCTAGTCAACCTCTAGGCTCCTACTCCACATCCACCCCCCTTCCCGTTTTTTTACTTGATTTTAATTTATTTTCCCTATCCCCATTTATTTGTAGGGCACTTGCCCTAGTTTGAAGATGATTTTAGAACAGTTATATGGCTTCTACCATTAATTAATACTTTTCAGACACAGTTTGAAGATGATCCACATTCACCTCCATTTTTGCTTTTTTTATGTTTTTATTTTTTTAAAAATATTTAAAGTTATTTCCCTGTCCCCATTTTTTTGTAGGGCACTTGCCCTACCCTTACCCCCATTTTACTTCCTTTTGCAGCCCTCTGGGGCTTTCCAGGACTTTGTTACAGCCATTTTTGTGCATAAAAGTTCGGGTCCCCATTGATTTCAATGGGGTTCGTTGTCCGTGCGATCGTTCGGGTTCCGTCCGGACCCGGACCCGGACTTTGTCCCGAAGTTCGGACGGACCAGCAGAACCCGAACTTCCAGAGGTTCGCTCAACTCTACTCCTGACCAAATTATCAGAGTTATATGCCAGAAACCACCTCACATTACTTAAATCATCCCAAAAAGACCTCAACAAATGGAACTCCGGCCCCTTCTCATGGTTCGGGAGAGCTGCAACTCTAACAATGAATATACTTCCCCGAATTTTATACATCCTTCAAACCATACCAATCAAGCTCCCCACCTCTTTCTTCTCCACTTACAAATGCATTTGCACACAATTTCTATGGGCCTCCAAACCCTTTGAACTGGAAAATCCTAGTAACTCCTAAACTGAAGGGCGGCTTGGGACTACCGGATATCCAAAAATACTTTTGGGCCTGCCATCTGTCTAGAATAGCGGACTGGCACTTGCACCGGTCCACCAAGGCTTGGATAGGTTTGGAGAGGCGGCCTCACCACTCCCGCTGACCTCCTTGCCTTGGATCAAACTATCTGCGATTCTGAAGGACATTTTAGACCACCCACTTATAGGTCCTTCTCTTCAAACAGTACAAACGACAAATCGTACGATGCCCATAACCCGAATACCGGGCCCCCTTACTCCTTTAACAGAAAAGCCAGACTTTTCCCCAGGACAGCAGACGGCACACCCAAACTCCCTACAAGCAGAACCTCACCTTAAGGCAAGAGACCTCTTTGAGAGGGGTAGCCTGGTCCCGTTCCAGTCACTTAGGGCCCCTCTGCCAAACCTTGATATTCCATTCTTTAAATACCTTCAAATCAGGCACTTCCTCCAGTGCACCAAGCCGACCTCGGTTTGGGTTGAGGATCTCACATCTTTTGAGACTGTTTGCACTGGTAAAGAACCACAGAGACATCTAATTTCGGACATATACGCCATACTCAACGAGAATATAAATATAAAGAGAAACACAACGATCCAACGTTGGGAAACCATGCTACAGATGGGCTTTGTTGAGGGGGAATGGGAGCAGGCTCTCTACCATATACACAAAGGGTCACTCAATGTTACGGCACAGGAGAACAGTTTTAAAATTTACGCAAACTGGTACAGGACCCCTGACAAACTTAACAAGTGCTATGCAAACATATTCCCACTCTGTTGGAGATGCAAACAAACACGGGGCTCCATGCTTCATACTTGGTGGGACTGCATCGTAATACAACCTTTTTGGAAAGAGGTCCACCAACTGACTGCCCACATAACGACGTACTCACCTGATTACACGGCAGCCCAATACTTGCTCCACCACACGTCCATCCCACAATCAGCCTACAAATGGTCCCTCACCCTTCACCTCATCAATGCGGCCAAAATGAGCATAAATTTGGGTCTGTTGGAGGCATTTCACAAGTTCGGACGAGTTTCGAGAACTCATTGCTCAATAACTATTACTTTGCAAGAGAAACGACAGGAGACCAACCTGATCATAAAAGGCCCTCTATAAACCTCAGATACCAATACCTATCCCCTCTCCTTCTTGTTATACCTGTCCCTTTTACCTCTTCATAAAACCAAATACCAACCACTGTTAAGCATTGGAAGCAGACCATCTGTTCTAATTCAGAAACACACGCAGGATCATAGGGGTTTTTAATGTGACAACAATACATCCCTGACCCACTCGCAGAAAGTTCCTGATTGGGATGAGTGAGATTTCAGGGGCAAATCTTGCGGTCTGTTGCCTGTGCATTGCTTGCCTTCAAGCCTGCCTAGGTTTACTCACCAGGCCCAAGTTGCCAAAATAATCCCAATCAACCTTCCCGGACTGACCTGAGGAGAAACCACAATGCCATGGGTGTTATAAAGAGTTTGTTTTGTCTGTTTAGTCTTTCTCCTATATTGTATTCCATTTCTGGTTAACAAATCACTTTTGATCACTCACAGCTTGTTGGTAAATCTCTCTTTTTACGCTTTGATGTTATGCTTCCTGTATAACATGTTAAAAATGTAATAAAAATCATTTGAAAAAAAAAAAAAAAAAAGGGGGAACATTACTGTCACAGTTCTGCTCCTTCACACAATCTGAAATGCAAAAAAAAAAAAAAAAAATATATATATATATATATATATATATATATATATATATATATAGTTTGTTTTGTGTTATTTATAATATCCTTTTTAGACTGTAAACTCTTATGAGCAGAGCCCTCCTAATCCCTCTTGTATTTTATTGTATGGTAACTGTACTGTCTCCATTTATATTGTTAAGTTCTGTACAAACTGTTGGCGCTATATAAATCCTGTATAATAATATAATAATAATAATTAGTAATTATTTGTAATAATTAGTTAAAAGGTCATAGTTGGATGTGGAGGACAATGACCATAGAGGACATTGGGCATACTTGGAAGTGTAAATAAAAGACGTGAAACTGAATGATAACAGAGAGGAATTGATGAACAGCATTACTACTTATCTCTATTATACACATATGCTGCGCCACAGTGAATACTAACACTCTTATATTTTTCTAATCAACGAGTTAACTGTGCCCATGTATGGCCTATATACTGGATTGCATACTGAATTTTGGACACATTTAACCATTTGTAATATATGAGGGACCTTCCTGGAATAACGTCAGGATTGGATGCATTATATGCAGATCTCTTTTGGTCTAAACATATGCTTCATCCACCAATGATATTGATTTTGTATTGAATCATTACCATATTGTTCATTTTATGGGTCATTTACTGTTGACAATAGGATAACATAAATTTTAGTCCCTTTAGGGGGGTACCCATATATATATATATATATATATATACTTACCCACATATACATTATACTTTTTCAGTGCATGCATTTTGAACACACTGGCAGAACCCCTCCAGCCCCTCTACTTAAGCTGCAGGCCCTTACTCCCAGGTAGGTCCTATCATATTTATGGCGTAATTCCAGCAGGCTTGTCATTATGATGAAGTACATATTTCCATTTCTTATTACTTTTTATATTCTTCCTTCTCTATAGGGCCCTGTTTTGTCTGACCTCAGTGGTCTTGCATCCACACCATTTAGGGGATAGGTCCTCTTTGAGGCCTCACCATAGTTCTAAGTTATAAACTAATCTTCAGATACCAATACAATCTAGACCTACCACGAGCAAGGTGATTTAAGGACTTCTCGAGACTTTTGTTTTTAACCTGTCATGGAATACATATGCATACAACACTGGAGTGTCTGTAAGTGGAGGGTAATTCCCCTATTTTCACACCTTGTATACCTTCTATTATGAAAATAAGTAATTGTATACTAATTTGCTGTGTTTAAATTTTAGATGTATGATTCCTCTTTCATCTCCTGAAGAAGGAGACATATACAGGCTCTGAAACGCGTTAGATTGAGGACATTCATCAACATGAATTTGTTGTATATGTACATTTCCAGTGTAACTTCATATATTCCATGCTCTTTTCAATTTGTGATACGCTTTTAATCATGTTTTTTCAATAAATTTTACTTTTATGGAATGTATATGTTCTTTTCAATCTGTGATATGCTTTTATCCATGTTTTTTAATAAATTGTAATTTTATGGAATATATATGTTTTGAGTGCCTTAAAACACCCTAGGGGTTCATTTTGTTTTACTACTTATCTTGGGGCAAAGTTATGGCAGCTTGATTACAGACCATCCTGAGAGCTCCTGCTCCTTCACCATAAATGGTTGGACTGAGCCCATAATTAGTTTACACTCTGTTCCAAATTATCATGCAAATTCTATTTCAGTGTCACAAAGATTAAATATTTTGTTTTTCAGTTTAACTCATGGATGGTATTGTGTCTGAGGGATCTTTTGATCACTGAAAACAATCTTGGACACCAGTGATAATTATATTGCCAGGTGAGCCCAATTAAAGGAAAAACTATTAAAGGAGAGTGTTCCACATTATTAAGCAGAGCACCATTTTCAAGCAATATGCGGAAGAAAAAGGATCTCTCTGCTGCCGAAAAGAGTGAAATAGTTCAATGCCTTGGACGAGGTATGAAAACATTCGATATTTCATGAAAACGTAAGCATGATCATCGCACTATTAAGAGATTTGTGGCTGATTCAGAGCACAGACGGGTTTGTGCAGATAAAGGCACATTGAGGAAGATTTCTGCCAGATCCATGCATCGGATCAAGAGAGCAGCTGCTAAAACACCATTACATAGCAGCAAACAGATATTTGAAGCTGCTGGTGCCTCTGGAGTCCCATGGAAATCAAGGTGTAGAGTCATCCAGAGTCTTGCAACTGTGCACAAACCTTCCATCCGGCCACCACTAACCAATGCTCACAAGCAGAAATGGCTACATTGGGCAGAAAAATACATGAAGACTAATTTTCAAACAGTCCTGTTCACTGATGAATGCCATGCAACCCTGGATGGTCCAGATGGATGGAGTAGTGGATGGTTGATGGACGGCCACCCTGTTCCAACAAGGCTGCGATGTCAGCAAGGCAGTAGTGGAGTCATGTTTTGGGCCGGAATCATGGGAAGAGAGCTGGTCGGCCCCTTTAGGGTCCCCGAAGGTGTAAAGATGACCTCTGCAAAGTAGTGGAGTTCCTGACTGACCACTTCCTTCCCTGGTACAGAAGGAAGAACTATGCTTTCGGTAAAAATATCATCTTCATGCATGACAATGCACCAGCTCATGCTGCAAAGAATACCTCTGCATCAATGGCTGCTATAGGGATAAAAGGAGAGAAAGTCATGGTGTGGCCTCCATCCTCCCCTGATCTCAATCCTATTGAGAACCTTTGGAGCATCCTCAAGCAAAAAATGTATGAGGGTGGGAGGCAGTTTACATCCAAAAAGTAGCTCTGGGAGGCTATTCTGACATCTTGCAAACAAATTCAAGCGGAAACTGTCCAAAACCTCACAATTTCAATGGATGCAAGACTTGTGAAGCTGCTATCAAATAAGGGGTCCTATGTTAGAATGTAACGTGACCTGTTAAAATGTTTAAAAAGCTAAAATGTTGTTCAAAATTTTATTGGAATAGCTTTTTATTTCAGTAAATATGCTGTAAACACAACAAATGACAATTTTCAGTTCTTTACAACCTATAAAGTATTTTGAAACTTACTGTGCGTAATAATTTGGAACAGTTTATTGTAAGTTTTTTATTTTGTAAAAAAAATACTGTTATCATTAGGAGGTTTGTTCGAATAAAATTTGAATTGTACTCTTTGATAACATGAGAATTATGCTGACTGTTGTTTACATCAATTATTTAGGTAAATGAGAAAAATATCATTGGCATAATAATTTGGAACAGGATGTATGTCTATGAGTTGCCCAGCACATCTATACGTTTCAACATCACCTATAAGAGCACCCTGTCTTTTCTCTTGTATACTGTAAAGTAATTTTAGATTCTGCAAACAAGTACTGCTGTGTCAATGCATTTGGAGTGGCACAGTAATGTGACTATGTCTGAGGAGCAGATTTTCAATATATTGTGTCATTTTGCTTACAACCATCAACAATAACAAAAAACCCACACAATGGGTGGGGATGCAAAACTACTATGAGTATGTATTTTCAAAAGGACAAAACCCCCATTGGGACTTTAAAGGGAACCAACTCATTCAGAGCAAAAAGTAACCCAAAATAAAACTATAAATGTTTATTGGTGCATTAAAAGCATCAAAGGACCTTGAACATGCTAGGTCCAACAATCACAACTATTAGGAAGGTAAGGTACAAATGAACCAAAACAACTGTGTGATGACATACATACCCTGTGTGACATTGGTGAACATGGAACAATGGACAAAGAAAAATACAAGCCGATCATAAAAACACTTACAACCACTCACACCGCCACCAGGTAGCGGGAGAGGCCCACCGCGTTTCGAATACGATCTTCCTCAGGGGTAGGTGGTCACTTACTAAAATCCTCGTGTTGTACAAGGAATTATCTAGCAAGGCAACAATTGGTCCACATAAGTTCAAAAATGTTTGGGGATCTGCCTCGGTCCAAAAGGAGCAATGTGGCAAGCATGGAAAGTGTTTCCAGTACCCATGGTCTAGAATGTGATGTTGCAATAAAGGCTGGTTGGCATAATACCATTCACAGTTTAAAGCAAAGAACTGCATAGGCAGTATGTTCCCGTGTCAATTTGATCAAAATGAATTAGATAGCTGTCCCGAGCCCATCAAGTGAATGAATGCATGGTTTGCGTGTAACCCAAAGAGGGGGGGACTGGGGCATAAGAGTGAGAGCAACCCAGGTAAGGTGTTCACTTGTTGGTCTATATGTGAAAAAGAGATTTGGATCATAGAAAAACCAGTGAGTGCAAAATAGCCTCCTGATGTTCCCCGAAATGGTGAGTGGTCGAAGAGTAATGCCCAATGGGGGAGAAATCTAAAAGTCTGAGTGTTCACCTTGTTTGCACGCCCCAGTCCCTCAGCAACAGAGAAGGACCGATTGTTGCCTTGCTAGATAATTCCTTGTACAACACAAGGATTTTAGTAAGTGACCACCTACCCCTGAGGAAGATCGTATTCGAAACATGTTGGGTCTTTCCCGCCACCTGGTGGCGGTGTGAGTGGTCATAAGTGTTTTTATGATCGGCTTGTATTTTTCATTGTACATTGTTCCATGTTCACCAATGTCACACATTGTATGTATGTCATCACACAGTTGTTTTGGTTCATTTGTACCTTCCTAAGAGTTGTGATTGTTGGACATAGCATGTTCAAGGTCCTTTGATGCTTTTAATGCACCAATAAACATTTATAGTTTTATTTTGGTTTACTTTTTGCTCTGAAGGAGTTGATTCCCTTTAAAGTCCCAATGGGGGTTTTGTCCTTTTGAAAATACATACTTATGTTAGGGATGTGGGACAACCATCTACCAATTGGAACTAGAGTGCAGTAAAACCTTAATTCTACCAAAACTACTATGAGCACAGAGAGTGCACAGCCTGGATCACTGCCAGGTGCAAGAGGAGACACCGGTAGAGAGTTTAAACAGTGATTACAACAGTGCACAGCGTACAGCACAGAGCCGGGTAGAGAAGGAGTCACAATGGAAACATAGTTACATAATGGGTAAGGTTGAATAAAAACATCAGTCCATCCAGTTCAATCTGTGTGGGTGTGTGTATGCATTTATGTCAGTAACACTTCCCATATCCTTCTATATTGGTTATGCTAAGATGTCTATCTAAAAGTTTTTTGAAATTGTCAACACTTCCTGTTGACACCAACAATTGTGTAAAGGAGTTTGTGTCTTCTTGAGCAAGCTGAGACTGAACAGTGTTCTCCCTATGCTAAAATTGGCATTTAGCAATTTACAGTATATATTGTGAACATCTCTCCTTTTAAGTGTCTCTTCTACAGGGAAAACACACCTAATGTGTGTAGCCTTTCCTCATAAGTGGGTATAAAGGTGTAGGGCACGTTTCTGAATGTCTATTTTTTTTTTCTTCATACCAATCTGGTAGGGTATGAAGAAGGAACCAATAGACTTTCTGAAATGCATCCCACCCCTTTACGTCACTTCCGGTTCATGCGTTATACGCTGGTTCTGGTCCCCTTTTGCTGATGTCACTTCCGGGTCCTGCATTCCACACTGATCCTGGCAGTGCTGCTGATCCTTCTGGCACTTCCATCTGCTGTGACTTCCCTCTGCTGATCGGCTGGGATCCTCTGCTGCACACCGAACCAACCCCAGGACCATTATAATTGGGAATACACTGACGTTGGACCACCATCCCTCTTAACTTACCATGATGAGCCTTGTTTCATCTCATGTCTAGTAAGTGTTTTTAACCCTTTTTGGGCTATTAAAGTCTTGTATTTCTGCACTCAGAGGTGCCTTTTTTGATTGTTTTTTCCTCCTAACTGAGGTGATCCAGCCCCCTTATTAGTTTAGTTGCCCTTCTGTGGACTCCTTTCCAATTCTAGCACATCCTTCCTGAGGACTGGTGACCAGAACTGGACAGCATACCCAAGAAGCATCCCAATCAGAGTTTTGTAAAGTGGTAGAATTATAGATTTGTCTCTTGAGTATATCCCTTCTTTAATGAATACTAATAGCCTGCTGGCCTTTCCTGCTGCAGGTTAGCATTGCATGTGATTGCTGTTTGTGTCATCAACTAGGACCCTCAGATCCTTTTCCATCCTTGATTTCCCCAATGGTTCATCCCCTAGTGTGTAGCCTGCAATCATATTTTTAATTCCCAAGTGCATCAGTTTACATTGTCCTACATTAAACCTAATTTGCACTTCCGGTTCCGGCGCCGTATGGAGTAGCTGTGCTCGCAGCTAGCTCCCATCCTGCCCTCCAAACCTGCCTGCAAATTCGGCCAAAACTGCTCCCCTCATCCGTGACCTCCCTCAGCGGACCTTCCTCCACCACGAATGGATTGCTTCGTGGAAAAATCCGCCACCCGAACGCACCTGCCGCGCCAGCCTGAAATTGAGGCCTAGGCTTCGGCCTACACATCCGCGACTTCAAGCCCCGCACATCCGGTCGTTCAACCGGCCGTTCTGCTCCTGAACCCTTCAACACAGCACAACCACAGAGGACCTGAAAGCCTCACTCAAGGGGACCCCGAAATGGAGACCAGTGCCACCTCCCAATCTGCCCCCCAGGGCACAGACAACTCGGACACCGAACGAATCGCACGTGAGGTGGCGGCCCTCCTCACCCCTACCATTGAGCAATCGGTACAGAGAGCCATCCAAGCAAGCATGGCCCACATTCATAAAGACCTAAAGGAACACTCCGCCAGGCTCAACGAAGCTGAGCATTGCATCTCAAACCTGGAGGATGAATTATACCAGATGCAGGATTTGAGCAAACCCAAGAGAAAACGAATCAATTTATCCTTCAAAAGCTTGACGACCTAGAAAATAGGTCAAGAAGGAACAACCTGCGATTCGTGGGTATCCCGGAGACACTCCAATCACAAAACCTCTCCGACTTTTGTGCTAGACGGATACCAGAAGCCTTGGGCCTCCCCATTCCTGCAGTTGTCGAAAGGGCGCACGGCCTTGGCCCACTTAAAAACGAGCGTACCTCTCCTCGCCCCATCATAGCGAGATACCTCAACTACTCAGACAAATCCAACATGCTACAAAAATCCCGGCAAGCCAGATCGCTACAAGTCGATGGCATTAAAATACTTGTTTTCGCCGACTGTTCTGTGAAGGTATCCAAGAAGAGGAAGGCCTTCCAGAGCGTTTGTGTGCAACTGTTCCAGAAAAACATCAAATTTACCCTGGCTTTTTCGGCGACACTTCGCCTCCGTGGTCCAAACGGAGACCAACTTGCCTTTCAAGATCCTGCTGAAGTCGAACTTTTCCTCCGATCCCTTCGTTCATCTTCCCACGTGGATCAGGGAGCCACCCCCTCCCATCCAACACGTCCCTTGGACCAAAGGAGTCCCCGCAAAGACTCTCCCAAGAGGCCTAAGATCATTAGCTCATCGGACATCAACACCCACTGAACTTGGCAACCAGGCGAGGGTGCGGCATGCCACCCCCCTAGCACCAAACTCCTGAACTTTGCCCGGCTCTGTTCGATCTCACCTTCCCCTTCTCTGGGCTTTAGTCCGCTTGCCCTCTTTTCATAACTGGGTAAAGTACATTTATTGACATCCTATGGTTATTTGCTCTCTCTGTATATATATATTTGATGCCAGAGATCCACATGCCTATCTGCAGGTGATACACGTCTCTCATTCCCTCTTGCTAGGGCTCACTGAGGTCCAAATGGTCTCTACACGGCCCAGCAATGCTAGACCCTATCCTTCTGAGGTGCAGGGGGAGACGTCACAGGCAGTTACCCATGCGGAAAAAAGTGAAGTGCCTAGAAGGCTTTAGTTTTTGTTGGTTAGCTTTGTTTATTGTTTTCCCTCCCTCTGCTTCCACTCTATGCTGCAACTACCCCACTCAACCTCTACCCTCCCGGGTATCCAGACGCACGCGCACATGACAAGAGAGAAACCGAACCCCATTTCTACCCCCCCAGGGGACTACTGCTCCCAACCATTTAACAGTAACTCTAACTCCTAACCCCCCCCCCCATGAAAGTTGTCTCCTGGAACGTAAAGGGTCTCCGTTCCCCTATTAAAAGAATGAAGATCTTTCGCCACCTAAAAAGACAGAGGGCAGATATCGTCCTACTCCAAGAGACACATCTCTCCCCCTCAGAGTTCCCACTCATGCAGAAGCTCTGGGTAGGCTCCGTCTTTGGCTCAGGGGCTGCCTCGCGTAAAGCAGGCGCTATTATTCTATTCCACAAGAATCTATCCTACAAATTACTCTCCAACGTCTCTGACAATCAGGGACGTATGGTCTCTGTTCAGATTGAAATTAATAATGCCCCTTACCTGATATCCAACATTTATGCCCCCAACAACCCGGGGAAAACCTTCTTCAAAGACATGTCCACATTCCTCTTAAAATATCCCAATATCCCTCACATTATAGGAGGCGATTTCAATTGCCACATGTCCCCCCTGGAAGACAAAGCATCCTCAAAATTCAAATCCACACCCCCGCCCTCCCCCTCCCTAACCCTGCTGTCATCTGCCATCGATAGCCTGAACCTTACCGACATTTGGAGGCTCCAACACCCAGTAGAAAAAGAGTTCACCTTCTTCTCCCACCCGCATAACTCTCTGACAAGGATTGACTACTTCTTCTGCACAGACTCCCTAGTCCCTAAGATCACTGAGTCCGAGATCCATGAAATAGCAATCTCTTATCACGCACCCGTTTCAATCAACCTATCACTTGGTCACCCCATCCACTCAACTCCCTCCTGGACATTCCCCTCCTTTTTACAAGGCAACAAAGACTTTAAGCGGTTCCTTGAATCAGAGTGGGATGAATATGTTTCCCACAATCACTCCCATGCAGAAAACCCTACCCTATTTTGGGAGGCCGGTAAGGCCTTCCTCAGAGGAAGAATAATTTCATACTCTGCTGCCTACAAAAGGCGGGCTCTGTCCAATTACAAAGCGGCGAGTTATAAACTCAGGTCATCCCAACAGGCTCTGTTTAAATCCAACACTCCCGAAAACAACGCGGCCTGGCTCACGGCCAAACATTCCTTTGACTCCTGGGCTGACACACTGGAACGCATAAAAAGGTCCCACTTAGACGCCTCACTCCACAAATTTGGCAATAAAGCTGGGAAACTCCTGGCAAGACTCTGCAGAGGGCCCCACAAACCTACCCAAATCACTTTCCTCCGTGACCCGTCGGGAACACTAAAAACCAAACCCCATGAGATAAGTCAGATTATGCTAAACTTCTATTCGACCCTCAACGCCCCCGATCATATGGACCTGGCCAAGGCCAACTCTTTCCTCGACAAAGTCCAACTTCCTAAAATATCCTCAGAACATTTGGAACTGATAAATTTACCCATAAACGACCAGGATGTCAGGGAGGCTATCAAACATCTCACCCCTGCCAAAGCCCCGGGGCCCGACGGCTTCACAGGCAAGTTTTTTAAGGTCCTCCAAGACAAAATCGTCCCCCCCTTCAGGCCCTCTACTCCCATATCTGGCGGGGAGGCCCTTACCCCCCCACGAGCAATCAGGCCACCATCAAGCTTATCGAGAAAAAAGGCAAAGACCCCACCGACCCAGGCTCATTCAGGCCCATCTCCCTTTTAAATATCGAAGCGAAAATATTATCAAAAATTGTAGCACAAAGGCTGGCCAAGATCATCCCACATATAATCGACCCTGCCCAATCTGGCTTTGTTAAAGGAAGAACAGCCACGCTAAATATCAGGAAGGTACTGGCGGTCCTGGAGAGTGCTAGACTTGACCCTAGGGGAGACCGGGCCATCATCACCCTGGACGCCGAAAAAGCTTTTGACAATGTCAGTTTTGATTGCCTCCATCTGGTACTAACCAGGATGGGGTTCGCTGGTCCTTTCACCCATCTAATAAAAGTGATGTATCAAGCCCCGGCGGCCAGGTTGATGGTGGCAGGTCTCCTCACCCCTGAATTCAGACTCTCAAAGGGAACCAGACAAGGCTGCCCATTGTCCCCCCTCCTTTTCAATATTGCATTAGAGCCCCTTTCCAGGTTTATCAATTACACTGCCCCCCTGCATGGCATCAAAATAGGAAGCTCTACTGTTCGATCCTCCCTCTTCGCTGACGACGTCCTTATATTCACGTCTAACCCTACAGCTGATAAAGAATATCTTCGATGACTTTAAATCATGTTCAGGCCTGCGTATAAATTATCGGAAAAGCTAAATCATACTACTAGGCCCCTCCCAAAACCCGGGGTGGGCAACTTCCTCCCCCTTCACCATTGCCCGATCTCACATCACCTACCTGGGGGTTAACATAGCAAGGTCACCCTCTTCCCTCTACCATCTCAACTATCCACCCCTCATTTCCAAAATAACTCGGGAACTCGAAAACTGGATGGATCTTTCTCTCTCGCTTCTGGGGAGATGCCACTTTGTAAAAATGGTCAGCTTCGCTCGCCTACTATAACCCCTCCAAACTATTCCGCTACTACTTAAGCACAAAGACATCCAAACACTTAACAAATCGATTTCCTCCTTTATATGGCGAGGAAGAAGACCTAGAATTGCCCTGACCAAGCTCTATCTCCCCAGACGCGAAGGAGGCGCTGGCCTTCCTAATATCAGACTGTACAATATTGCCTCCCTTTTGAGATTCAGCTTGGACTGGATCACCCAAACCCCCCGCTACTCCAACCATGACCTTGAAAGTGGTATGGTCCAACCCTACTCTTTGAAAGCTCTCCTCCATGCTAAATAGAAAAATACGCCACCGGACATCCAGCATAACCTGCTCCTTAGAGACACTTCCATTGCCTGGAGAACATACAGGAGACTCTTCAAGCTCCCTTCTTCCATGTCTCCCTACCTCCCCATTAGGAGAATTCCAGAATTCCCAGCAGGCCTGATACACAATGCTTACTTACTCTGGGAAGTCCGAGGCCTAACAAACTTCTCCTCCTTCTGCATGACTTCCTCAGGTCTACCTCAGGATCCTGATTCTGTGGTCGCCGAATTCTCCCTACCTAAATCCCATTCCTTTCACCTTTTGCAATGCCGGAGCTTCATCAGGACGTCTTGTCCCACTAGCCACCTGAGATTTTCTACTAGTAAAATAGACAACCTAATTCAAAAAAGGTCCTACAGCATCTCCGAAATCTACAAGCTCCTCCTGGAAAAAGCCAGTAGCCCTACCAGTGCCTCCCACACTTCCAACTGGTCAAAAGACTTTACTGATCCTGATTTGCTACAAAAAATCATGGATGGATACAACTACACGTCCACGTTGACCCCCAACGAAACCTGGAGAGAGACTCAATTAAAAATTATTCATCGAGCCTACATCCTGTTCTTAATGGACAAGTCTAACCAGCACCGGGCCTCCTGCCCACTTTGTGCCCCCCTTGCTCATCGTTTCTGGACCTGTTCATTTATTTCAGATTTCTGGGACCAGATCATAGCCTACATACATAATGTCAACCTCCTCCTCCTCCCCAAGGACCCCTCCTCTTAATCTTTGGACACTGGGACAAGGAGTTAAACCACTGGTCATCAAAACCTCAGACCAAACAATGGTCCTCAATATGCCTCCTAACCGCAAGACGAGCCATTTTGAGGTCCTGGACAGAGACATCCCCCCCCCTTCTCTGAATTTGGTGGTGAAAGGACTCAGATCTCTTCTCTACAAGGACAAACTGAACACTAACCCGGACCACCCACAGGCGATGCAATCATTCTGGCACAGGTGGAACCCTTTTATCGCAGCCACCCTCTCACTGGAAGACACACGTCAAAAGACTTTACTGATCCTGATTTGCTACAAAAAATCATGGATGGATACAACTACACGTCCACGTTGACCCCCAACGAAACCTGGAGAGAGACTCAATTAAAAATTATACCCGTCCTCCGGGCCACGACCAATCTGAACAGGTAATTCTTGTCCTACATCCGAGCTACTTATTAAAAATTAACTCAGAGAGAGGTCCAAAGCAACCCCCA
>BLSH010473117.1:1808664-1828874 GCA_018402905.1 Glandirana rugosa | reverse complement strand
ATAATGTCAACCTCCTCCTCCTCCCCAAGGACCCCTCCTCTTAATCTTTGGACACTGGGACAAGGAGTTAAACCACTGGTCATCAAAACCTCAGACCAAACAATGGTCCTCAATATGCCTCCTAACCGCAAGACGAGCCATTTTGAGGTCCTGGACAGAGACATCCCCCCCCCTTCTCTGAATTTGGTGGTGAAAGGACTCAGATCTCTTCTCTACAAGGACAAACTGAACACTAACCCGGACCACCCACAGGCGATGCAATCATTCTGGCACAGGTGGAACCCTTTTATCGCAGCCACCCTCTCACTGGAAGACACACGTCAAAAGACTTTACTGATCCTGATTTGCTACAAAAAATCATGGATGGATACAACTACACGTCCACGTTGACCCCCAACGAAACCTGGAGAGAGACTCAATTAAAAATTATTCATCGAGCCTACATCCTGTTCTTAATGGACAAGTCTAACCAGCACCGGGCCTCCTGCCCACTTTGTGCCCCCCTTGCTCATCGTTTCTGGACCTGTTCATTTATTTCAGATTTCTGGGACCAGATCATAGCCTACATACATAATGTCAACCTCCTCCTCCTCCCCAAGGACCCCTCCTCTTAATCTTTGGACACTGGGACAAGGAGTTAAACCACTGGTCATCAAAACCTCAGACCAAACAATGGTCCTCAATATGCCTCCTAACCGCAAGACGAGTCATTTTGAGGTCCTGGACAGAGACATCCCCCCCCTTCTCTGAATTTGGTGGTGAAAGGACTCAGATCTCTTCTCTACAAGGACAAACTGAACACTAACCCGGACCACCCACAGGCGATGCAATCATTCTGGCACAGGTGGAACCCTTTTATCGCAGCCACCCTCTCACTGGAAGACACAAGGAACCTGAGAGATACCTTCTCTTACCACCCCGAAATCTCTTCTCACTTTCTATCAGATGACATTGTCTAATCTTGAGCCCCCGGAAACTCTCCCTACCGAGCAGTCATCAGTGGTCTACCTCTTGGAATTCCGATTTCCACCGAACTTATACTCCATGGCCCTTAGACGTGGGCCTTCTTCGCCATGTCTCTATCATCTTGTGCAGTTCTATAGACCTGAAGTTGCAGCCTCCCCCCCACCTGTTTGGTGTTCTACTTTATGCCAGCGTGATCCATCTGGTCATTTGTCATCTCTCGCTACATCAGCTATGTAGTCATCTGTATAACCTGACTCATTTGTGTGATATTCTATTATATGTCAGCGTAACATTCTATATACAGAAATGCGTTCTATGCCTTTCTCTTGTTTATTTACATATGTACACCAATTCTTTGTATTCAATAAATTCTGTTACAAAAAAAAACCTAATTTGCCATTTAGATGGCCACCCCATATAACATTTAACAATGCAGTTGACAGGGCACATTTAGCAGCACAGAACCAGGGAGAGAATAAGCCAAAGTAAAGTGGGAGGTAGTGTAATTGTCAGTGCATATCTTGCAGCACAAAACCAGAAAGGAAAGGAGCAACATGGGAGCAGAACTGTGCAGATGAGAGCATACAACCTACAACACAGAGCCAAGGCGAGAAAGGGTCAAGAGGAAGGAGTGGAACAGTGCAGACTACAGCATATAACCTGCAGCACATAGCTAATGGAGAGAAAGAATCAGTGAAATCACCCCCCAACTGCAGAACAAGGTCAAGGAGGGAAAGAGCCTCAATGAAGGCTTGGAAGAGTGTAAATGACAGTACATGACCTGCAGAACACAGCTAGAGTGAGAAGGAGCCACACTGAAGGAGTAGAATTGTATAGATGACAGCTCATAGCCTGCAGAACAGAGCCAAAGGGAGAAGGAGCCACAGTGAAGTAGTGGAACAGTGCAGATGACAGTCTCAGCCTGCAGGACACATCCAAAGGCATTAGGAGTGACAGTGAAGAGACAGAACAATCCATATGACAGCACACAGCTGCAAATACAGAGCATTTTACTCTCTGTGTCTGGGCCCTGAGCTGTAGGTGGTAGTTATTGACATTTAGTGGCCGTTTGTGATTGCTATCCTTTTACACTGGCTAAGATTATCATGCAATGGTGAAACTGCTCACCTTTTGTTCCTTACTCAGTTTTTACTACATTAAGTTACAATTAGATGAGCTATGCCATTCAATTTTATAGACCGCCATATCAACTCTGTGTTTTACTGGCTGCGAGGACAAGTCCTTTCGTAGAATGGAGAATTCATAAAACATTTAGTACATTTCTCTAAGTACATTGTTTAGTTGAGCTTATTGAACAGCAATCCTGCACCTCCCAGAACAGAGTATGATGTAAGAGATGAATATCAAACATAAAGCTACACAGGTGAGGTATTGTGACATTCAGCACAGCAAGGACATTCCCATAAAGCAATAATATAAAATTGTGTAGCTTGCTAATAATGAATAGTAAGAAATTTCTCAAACGCTGAATTTACTTTTATTGACATACATGCATCTGTTCATTTGTCATTCTTCTGATCACTGAAGTTGAAAGTCAATTTGGTCTATTTCCTTAACCAAGTAAATGAAACACTATGTCTTTGTTCTAAGCATTCATATTCTTTTATCCTCTTCTTATCTGCAGAGTATGTTTTATGTTTTTAACATTGTTCCATATTCACAGCAGCCTTTCAAGGGCAGAATCACTGTCAGTTGAAGCTATTTCCATTGCAGAAAAATAATAGAAAACTCTGTTTTGCTACACATTAAAAATTATCTATCTCCCTTTCGAAATCAAACAATCTATATTTCAACTGATTTGTTTTATTTTTATCGCTTTTGCATATGCAGCACTTTGTTCCCCTTCGAGGTTCTTTCTGCTTTAATGAGCCATTATCACCCTAGCTAAAACATGTCTGAAAAATCTCAGTATTTCTCCATTAAAATTGGTTTAGAGAAGAAAACCTAAGGGGAACAGCAAACTGCAAAGATAAAAAAGTAAGAAAAAAAAGAAGAGAAAAGAAAATCTCTTCTAATAAAAGAAAGATTGGTTTGCGGCATGTTCAATATTTTGTCTGGTATGCACATAGTCTAGGCAGTACGGAAGAGAAGAAAAAAAAAACCCTACAGTGTAATACTAGGAAATGAGTGTTAAACTGAGTTTCTTTTTAATTTGAGTTTTCTTTGCATCACACATATTATTCAACACAGCAAAGAACAACTGGGAACCGAACAGGGATAAATAATACGACAGATGAGTGAAATATACATGAGATTCTATGCATGAAACAAATTGAGGTTTAGAACTGTGACCTAATTTCATTGAACAAAAATTTGTGAAGCAGAGAGCATGTCATGATGTGCTGCTAAGCAGGAGTTATTGGGATGATTAGCAGAAATATACAACGAGGGTGGGCAACTGTGTAAAAAAAGAGGCCTAACTAGCTTACATTACTGAGCAAATTTAATTAGTCTGATGGAAATAAGACATCTATTACAGATAAGCTGGAGAGATTCCAGAACTGACAGTAAAGTGAGTTTAAAATGGCTCATTTCTTTCTATAATAAAAATCATCAGTCATTCTTTATTTAACCCATGCAGATCAGTGATTTTCACACTTTTTTTTTTAGCTCATGGTTAAGATGAGCTCTCATCATTGAAGGCTTATTATTTTTAGTGGCCACATTTTTCATCACTGATAGATGTGTTGTGGCTGTTTACTAGAAAAAGTGTACCCATTCATGATAAATAGATAGATAGATAGATAGATAGATAGATAGATAGATAGATAGATAGATAGATAGATAGATAGATAGATAGATAGATAGATTCATCCACAATACTTAAAGTGAATGTAAACCCTCATATATACCCAGTTAAGTGAACAGTCTCAGATGATACACAGAGATGAAACAAATCCTCCTACATAGGTTTTACTTGTTTAACTGTAGTCTTCTCCTCTCTATACCCCTGCAAAATATTTCTTCATCAGTCAGGAGCACAGAAGAGGGGGCGGAGAGACTGCAGTTACAGTGTGTGAGAGCTGATTGGAGGAAAGGAGCACCCCCCTCCACACAGCAGAATAACTGTGTTCTGAATAGACAAGCTGTCTGCTGAGCTTTCACCCCCCAACTCCTGACACAAATTTATATCGATGTTGGGAAAACTTGTCAGAAGTGACTCATGCTGATAACAGAAGAACGAAGCATAAGAGAGAAACAACGCTTATAGCTTTGGAGAGAGATAGGTAAACACTACAGATATACAATATGTGCTTTGCTCATTGATTCCATGACTGAGGTTTACACTTTTGTTGAAAACAAAAAAAAACATTCCCCTCTGGGTGATCTATGTACATTGAAGGGATTTTAACAAACATTGTTGCAGATTCCTACCTTTTGTTAAAGGTATTTCTGAAGAAATAGCTGTTTGTTTCTCTGTGGGAGATTTACTAAAACTGGTGCAACTTTGCATGGTAGCCAATCAGCTTCTGACTTCAGCTTGTTCAATTAAGCTTTGGCAATAAAACCTGGAAGCAGATTGGTTTCTATGCAGAGTTACATCAGATTTTGCACGCTCCAGTTTTAGTAAATAACACCCTCTGTGTTCATGTGGAAAGTGAATCCAATGCGAGGGATTTTATAATTATTATTAGATGCTGCACTTGCAGGGTTATAATGAGGAAAGTGGCAGAGTCAGCATCCTTTTAGACGTGATTTCCCTTTGGGAGTATCTCACCAAATTACAGCGCTGCAGACTGAAAAAGAAAAGGTAATGTTTAATGACATTCAATTACAATATGACTTGTGTCACAATTGTGTATGCTATATTCATTTTCATTGTATTCGTTTTTTTTTCCAGGAAAGTTGAGTTAGCATTTAATATTATATTAAACCTCAATGATGTCACAAGGAAGCCTTAGGGCTCATGCACACTGCAGCTCAAAGAGGCTCAAAGAAGTGGCTCCAGCAGAGGTTTTGAGCACTCATTTTTTTCTGCCTGGAAACTCCACTTCATGTTAGCCAATGTGTCCATGCACATTTTGGCTTTTTCAGGAGTTTAAAGGCATATGCTCTTATAGGCAGAAAAAAACTCACCAAAATCAAGTTTTTTAGAGGCGCTTTCAAGCGGAAAAGCGTGAAAGAGCATGAAAAAGCATGAAAAGCTCTAGGAAGCCCGAAAACACACAAAAGAAAATAGGAAAAGTGAGCGGAGGGGAGGGTTTGTGAAAAAAAAGCTTATGCTCATAAAAGCTCAAAGGAGCTCAAAGAAGTTCAAAGAAGCTCAATAAAAACATACAAAAGAGCCCAAAAAAGTACAAGCTTCTTCAAGCTGAAATAAAAACTCATATGCCTGTAAAAGCAACTTTTTTTTGAGCTGCAGTGTGCATGAACCATTAAAAGACTTCTCTCCTGTGCCCTAAAACCATATCTTCCTCATTATCCAGCTCGCTGCTGCAGTGTGTGACTAAGGATTTTCCTTTGCTCTTGCTTGTGTATCCTGGCCATGGACCAGGACACCCTGCTTGGATTAAAGAGTCCCTGCCTTCTTTCAATTTGACACTGGGGGGTGTTGGATGACTGCATCCTCAGCTGCATGCTGGTACCTTCCCATTACTGCCGAAGGGGATGTATGAGACATGAACCACAAGAGTGGTTAATATACTTACCTCTTCTCCTGCAGGTAACTGGTCTTTGATTTGTTAACAGGCCCGACAGGGTATCTTAAAAGTTATGTGAGTAGCAAAGCAGATCTTTAGATCTTTTCATGTCCAACTTCATCCAGTAATAACATCATGTTAAGTGTTTGTTGATGTAAATTATCATTAAAATTGGATGTAAAGACTTTATAAACAAGATACATTGATCTTTCTGGATTTTTTTTTTTACTTCAAAGTGAGGGGGAAGTAAGTTTAAAAACTGCCTGGGTCAAATTTAAAAAAATCTAGGTAAAATCGCATCTAATTCAGAATCAGTATTTAACATTAACAGCAACGTTAGGGGCATTTCTCTTTTTTATCTTAAAAAAAAATATGGTTCCTTGAGAATCTATCATTTTAATTAATTATGATTTGACCTGACTTGTTTACCACATTTGGATCAGTATAGTCTTATTTTTGTTTCATGTTCTGCTTTCTACTTTATGTATCTCTAACACAAATTTGTAAATTAAAAAGGTATAAGAAGGTTAAAAAAGGCAAAGAGAAATGTTCACATTTCAAACTTCTATAAAAAGTTCTCTTTCTTAGAGAGGAGCTCCAGATTCCTCCCCAAAAAATTGAAAGTCAGCAGCTACAAATACTGTAGCTGCTGACTTTTAATATTAGAACACTTACCTGTCCAGGCATCCAGTGGTGTCCTCACCCGAGCCGTTCTTCAATTGGGTGCTAGCATCACAGTCCTGACGAAGGGAAACTGGCAGTACTGAGCCTGAAATGGGAGCAGGTACCTGTTAAAACCAGGTATCCACTCCCCCCTCCACCCCAAAAGAGGTGAGGGGAGCTTCCCCTTTTGGGTGGAGCTCTGCTTTAAGTTGTTACTTCTTTTTATCAGCTACACACAGAGTGCATTATTGAAATCAGAATATACTTTTCAGGCAGCTTCAAACACGTGATTTATTGCATATAATAACTCACATGTATTTCTGTTAATCTTGCACATATTTTGCTCTATTCTCAACCCTCATTATAATTGAGGTACAATATTAACCATTTTTAAACAAGAAATTCTTTGTTCAAAACCAGTTTAAATCAGCAAGAGAAGATCTCCCAGCTTTGAAAAAATATACTCCTGTATCTCTAGATTAAAAAGAACTCAATTTTTCATGGGTCACGCCTGGAATGTTATTATTCTATCTAAATTACTAGGCCGAAGGGGCATAAGTGTTCCAAAAGCTTGCATTGCAATTTCTTCCAGTTAGCCATTAAAATGTATCACTTTGATAATGATATTCCTTTTATAAACAACAATCTCCTCTCTTTTGGGTTTGCCTAGTGGATATTGAATCAAAAATGATATACATATTCTGCTATCATGTTTCATCCAGCTAAAAAAATATAGTTATAACAAATGAGAAATAAATGGAAATACAGCACATAAAACAGCAAATAAATGGTGAAAGAGAATATATCAAATATGACCTCTTCAGTAATTGCTTGACCATTCATGAAAATAGGTCACTTCTCTTTAGTTGAGGTTAAAGGTGCACTACAGTCAAAACGCAAAAATCTTGAAGTATGTTTCCACTGGCCCTGTTAGATGATCTAGGTAAATTTGGATGCAATGGTAAACTCAGAGTAAAGTCCGCCATACAGTACATGGATCATAATTCGGCCTGTTCAGCAGGGAATGGATGAATTTTGATTCATGTATGGGCACAAGGTTGTACAAAAGTCGATCTGCTGATCGACTTTTGTACATCCGCCCTTGCAAGTTTTCCCCACTCAACCAGAGTTGCAGGCTATAGCCAAGCCATCGGAATACAATAGCTCAGCGGAAAGGATTCCTCCAGTGTGTGAATGGGGGAATAGCGTCAGGTTTTATTTTCTGTCTTTTTTTATCAACCCGCTGGTTGAACGAAAAAAATGGACTCAACTATGGGCTGTTTACAGTAATGTGAGTAAACTTTCTGATTTGAATATTGCGCATTCTACTAACACACACTAAAAAGCAAGGAATGCATCAAGCAAGGGGCAATACACATGGCTTTGTTTTATTTGCATTCATAAAATCTGTGGTCATAAATAACTGCATTGACACAATGCACATCAGCAAAGTCTCAAATCCAGATATTTTGGAATAAACTGCAATTTTAAATTGTACTATTTAGTTTACTTGCTTTCAGACTTCCACTGTATCTTAACATCCAGTCTACTACCCTATTGAGCCATGAGGGTGTAGCAGTATGTCCTCCCAAATCTGCACTTGTGTGCACATGCTTATGTGTGCATAGTTCTGTGATTGTACTTTGATGGGTAACAGCAGATCACAGGCGAAAGCTATAGAGCCAATCAGAGTGGCTCTTTACCACTTGCACGTTGTGACTAATCACAACACATCGTATTTGTAAACAACAGTTGTGGTTTGCAGGCAATTGTCCTCTCCCTCTCACATCAGCTGTACACAGTCAGTGCCAGCAGCATATGTTCAGTGTTTTATAACAGAGTCAGCCATCAACAGTGACCTGATCACCAACTAACACCAGTGCAGTGTTATCTAGTACCAGTGAGAATCAGTAGCAGTACCCTGATTGCCAGCCAACACCAGTGCAGTGTCATCTAGTGCCATTGAGAGCAAGCAAAAGCACCAGTATAGTGTTCTACATCAGTGCCAGCCAGGGCAGTGTTTTGATCACCAGTAAGCAGTTCCGCTCACCACTAATACCAGTGTCAAGCAAAACCAGTGTCTTGATCACCAGTCGGCACCAGTACAATGTTCTAATAACATTGTAGGGCACAACCAGTGTCCTGATCACCAACCCACATCAGCATTGTGTTTTAATTCCAATTTTGGCTGCAACCAGTGTCCTGATCACCAGCCAGCACTAGTAAAGTGTTTTATACCTGTGTCGGCCAGGAACAGTATTCTGATTGCCAGCCAGCACCAGTACAGTGTTTTAATACCAGTTTTGACCATGACCAGTGTGCTGATTGCCAGCCAGTACCAGTATAGTATCTAAGTGTCAGTCAGCACCAGTGTCCTGATCACCAACCAGCAGCAGTGCAAGTGAAATCTTGTTACAGTGTCCTGATCACCAGCCAGAACCAGTACCAATATCATCAGGTGCCAATGTCAGCTAGAACAATTGTTTCGACTGCCAGCTAGCACCAGTATCACTGTCATCAGGTACCTTTGTCAGACAGAATCTATATGCTAATTTCCAGCCAGCCCAGCACCAGTATCATCAGGTACCAGTACAGCCATGAACGGAAGTTTCCAAAAATGTACATTAGTGCAGATGCATTTCAAATTCTCAGTATGACTGATGAGAGCAGCGGAGAAAAGGAGACCACACAGTCTGGAGCATGAATCAGTAGATAGCAGTGGTCCATGAATAGCCATCTCTGATTCTGAGGAGAAAGAGAGTCCTACCAAAAAATCAGGACTACCATGTCACCCATTATTGATCATCCAAGTAAAATGCGGCAGGCAAGCACCAGCAGTGCAGTACATCCTGGTGAAGTGGCAGGCACTAGCAGTGGAGTGTGGCCACAACAACCATGAAGAATTAGGGCCACACAAGCACGAGGGGCCATACTATTGCCCCAAAGGCACGTTGAAATCATTTGTGGCTACCCTTTAATTTATTTACAGCCAATCAGGTATTCAGGTAGAAGATTTACACCAATTCAGTCTTTTCGGTTTCACTAAAGAACTATTCAATTTAATTGTGGAACACAACAATTGTGGATGCCCAAAAATTCATTGTCAGCAATCCAAATTCCATTTTGCCAGACCATTCCAGTGTAAGCCTATGCAGATGTAAATGTGAATCATATATGGCTAACTAAAAAAAAAACAGATGGAAAGTTTTTGTATCAGTTCCTTGATCTTCAGGTTGCCAGGTATGGCTTCATTTCTGGTTGCTTAAATATCTTAGGTAGATTGTACTCCTGAATGCAGATGTGTTTTTGACTAGAGCAGAACTTCTCTGAATTTGCACTGATGTATCCTGGTGGATGAATATAGGGGCATAAACATCAATTGTATCCTAACATTTAAGGGTAAGTAATAAGTTCCCCCATTACACAATTTTACTGACTCCCCCAACAGGGGTTGGAAAGTTGGCACACTGGAATAAATGTTTCAGGTGCAGGACCTTCTTGATAAATTAGGGCTGTGATGGTCTCCCCTTGATATTTTAGGAAGGAGCCAGGTCCTCATGCAGATGTCACGTGGAGCCGGAAGGATGCCCAAACTACATAGGGAGTGCTGTCAAGATTGTGTGGAACTTTGTGTCACCCTTATCCAGAAAGGGGTACCATTTGTACATGCCGGATATAAACAGCGCCATTGGGAAAGCATCTTATCACACCGATCTTGGTGTGGTCAGATGCTTTAGGGCAGTGGTTCTCAACTTCTGTCCTCAGGACCCACCAACAGGCCAGATTTTAAGTATTATCTTGGGGAGATGCAGACTAGAATACTGCAATCACTGAGCAGCAAATTATATCACCTGTGATGTATTTCAGTTATCCAGCAAACCTGGCCTATTAGTGGGTCCCGAGGACAGGAGTTGAGAACCACTGGTTTAGGGTCTGAGGAGAGCTCTAGAGTCTAATAGATCCCAAATTTAAAAATATATATATATGCAACACTACCTATTTTTATCATAGGGGATATTTAAATTCCCTGTGATAACAATAAAAAAGAAAGGGAAAGTGTAAAAATAAAATAAAAAGCAAAATGAATAATAAAAAAAATGCACCCCTCTGCCCCGTGTAAGTGCGCAAAGGTGAACGCAAGTGTCGGTCTCCTGTCATATGTAATTGCACCATGCATGTGAGGTATCACCGCGAATGTCAGATTGAGGACAGTAATTCTAGCAGTAGACCTCCTCTGCAAATCTAAAGGCTTTTAAAGGCTTTTAAAAATGTATATAGTTTGTTGCCGCTGCGGGTAATTTTTAAAGCATGTCATGTTTGGTGTCTATGTGCTTGGCATGAGATCATCAATATATTTCAACAAACATTTGAACAACAGAGTGTGTTTTTGTGCATTAAGAGTCAAAAAAGTGTTTTTTTTCCCAAAAATTAAGTTTGAAAAATCGCTGCGCAAATACTTTGTGAAAATAAAATTTGCAACACCCACCATTTTAATCTGTAGGGCCCCTGCTTTAAAAAAAAATATATTGTTTGGGGGTTCAAAGTAATTTTCTAGTAAAAAAAAAAGTATTTTTTCATGTAAACAAAAAGTGTCAGAAAAGATTTGGGGATTCAAGTGGTTAGAAGAGTGGGTAATGTTGGGCATAAAATGCCAAGACAGTTCAAAACCCCCCAAATGACACCGTTTTGGAAAGTAGACACACCAAGCTATTTGCTGAGAGGCCTATTGAGTGCATGGAATATTTTATTTTTTTTGTCACAAGTTATGAAAAATATATATATGTATATGTGGAATTACACCCCAAAATACATTCTGCTGCTTCTCCTGAATATGGGGATACCATGTGTGTGATTTTTTGGTGGTCTAGCCGCGTACAGGACCCGGAAAGCCAATCACTTCAGGATTTCTAAGGGCGTAAACTTGCTTTCCCTCCACACTACCTATCACAGTTTTGGAGGCCATGAAGTCCCCCCCCCCCCAATGACCACATTTTGGAAAGTAGACACCCCAAGCTATTTGCTGAGAGGCATGCTGATTTCATGCAATATTGGCTCGAACACGCTATGGGTATATGTGGAATTACACCCCAAAATACATTCTGCTGCTTCTCCTGAATACGGGGATACCACATATGTGAGACTTTTTGGGAGTCTATCCGCATACAGAACCCCAAAAGCCAATCACTGTCTTCAGGCTTTCACCAGGCGTAAAATGATGATTTTACTCCTCACTACCTATCACAGTTTCCGAGGCCCTGAACTGACAAGGTAGTACAAAAGCCCCCCAAATGACCCCATTTTGGACAGTAGAGGCCCCATGGTATTTGCTAAGAGGCATGGTGAATATTGCAGCTCTCATTTGTTTTGGAAAATGAAGAAAGAAAATGAAAATGTTTTTTCTTTTTTTCTTTATTCAAATTTCAAAACTTTGTGACAGAAAAAATGAGATCTGCAAAATACTCAACGTGCCCCTCAGCACATAGCTTGGAGTGTCTACTTTCAAAAATGGGGTACGTTTTTGCTATCTGGGCATTACATGGCCTCCAAAACTGAAATAGGTAGTGAGAAGTGAAATCAAAAATTTAAGCCCTTAGAAAGCCTGAAGGCGGTGATTGGTTTCTGGGGTCCTGTTCCTGGCTAGACCACCAAAAAGTCTCACATATGTGGTATCCTTGTATTCAGAAGAAGCAGCAGAATGTATTTTGGGGTGTAATTCCACATATACCCATGGCATGTTTGAGCAATATATCATTTAGTGACAACTTTGTGAAAAAAAAATTGTAATTTCCTGAAACTTGTGGCAAAATATAAAATATTCCATGGACTCAACACGCCTCTCAGCAAATAGCTTGGGGTATCTACTTTCCAAAATGGGGTCATTTGGGGGGATTTTGTGCTATCTAGGCATTTCATGGCCTTCAAAACTGTTATAGGTAGTGATTAGCGAAATCAGCAATTTTCGCCCCTAGAAATCCTGAAGGCAGTGATTGGTTTTTGGGGTCCTGTACACAGCTAGACTGCCAAAATGTCTCACACATGTGGTATCCCCATATTCAGGAGAAGCAGCAGAATGAATTTTGGGGTGTAATCCCACATGGCATGTGTGAGCAATATATCATTTAGTGACAACATTGTGTAATTTTTTTTTGTCCTTTTGCAATTACTTGTGACAAAAAAATAAAATATTCCATGGACTCAACAACATGCCTCTCAGAAAATAGCTTGGGGTGTCTACTTTCCAAAATGGGGTAATTTTTTTTTTGCTATCTGGACATTTCATGGCATTCCGCAACTGTGATAGGTAGTGTGGGGTGAAAGCATAAGTTTACACCCTTAGAAATCCTGAAGGTGGTGATTAGTTTTTGGGGGCCTGTAAGCGGTTAGGTTCCCAAAAAGTCTCACACATGGAGTATCCCCATACTCAGAAGAAGCAGCAGAATGTATTTTGGGGTTTAATTCCACATATACCCATGGTTTGTGTGAGCAATATAGCGTTTCAGTGACAACTTTGTGTAATTTTTCTTTGTAATTTTTCAATCACTTGTGACAAAAAAATAAAGTATTCAATGGGCTCAACATGCCTCTCACCTAATTCCTTGGGGTGTCTACTTTTCAAAATGGAGTCATTTGGGGGGGTTGTACTGCCCTTCCATTATAGCACCTCAGGAAATAAGATAGGCAGTCATAAAATAATAGCTGCGGAAATTCCAGATAATGTACCCTAGTTTGTAGACGCTATAACTTTTGCACAAACCAATAAATATACACTAATTTACTTTTATTTACCCGAGACAAGTGGTTGAATGCATTTTGGCAAAAATGTATGACTAAAATTTAGTTTATTGTATTTTTCTAATGACAAAAAGTAGAAAATATCATTTTTTTTTAAAAAACATTTTCAGTCTTTTTTCATTTATATCGCAAAAAATAAAAACTGCAGAGGTGATCAAATACCACCAAAAGAAAGCTCTATTGGTGTGAAAAAAAAGGATGCAAATTTAGTTTGTGTACAGCATTGCATGACTGTAAGTCAGTTAAAGCAGCACAGTGGCAAATTGAAAAAAGTGCTCTGCTCCTAAAGTGGGAAATCCTTCCGGGGCTGAAGTGGTTAAAGAACAACTTTACCCTTAATAACTTGATAGAAAATAATGATTTTTAGCTAGGAACATCATTCCATATTAATAACTATGCTACCAAAATTAGTGTGTGCTGTAAATTGCCTCCAGCATTGCTCCTGTTTCTTCTTGCTGAAGGCTGCCTTTTGCTGAAGCCCAGAGCCATTGAGCAGCAATATATCTTTAGATTGTCAGATCAGCTTCTAGTGGCTCTGATTTTTGGCACAGCTCCAAAAATATAGTGCGCAACTGAGCATGTGCAGAGTGGGGATGAGATAGTGTATTACTTAATTTTAAACAGAATAGCCACTTATTTTTAATGTTTTACTAAGCTATACCTGCCAGCAAGTGATCTAGCAAGACTTAATTATATCACATACAGGCCTTTTTTTATGTGATATAAATAAAGTTTTAGTGAAAATAAAGTCAAAAAATGAAGTTACACCCAAGCATTTAAAACCCCTTAAAAAATTTTTAGGCCACCCTATACCCCTATACAGCTGATTCATCTGAGGGAAATCCTGAAAACATGACCTGTTGGTGGGCCTTGAGGACTGGGTTGAGGAACACTGCCCCAGAGGATGGAGATTTTGGGTTATATTACAATTATGTTTTTTGGGGGGGTTTTTTGTTTGTTTTTTTCTTTCCACTCTCCGGTGTGTTGTTGCTAGGTCTCTTCTGGCTATTCATATCAGTTACTCCCTCCTTTCTTTATAGTCTATGAGTGTTTTTGTTTAGGGTGGTGTGGGGGCCTTTTGCAGCCTTTTGTGGCTACCCTTCTTTGGTATTCGGTTCTCTTGGGAACTTATTGTATATGCCTGGCTACCCCTCGTGGTCTCCACTACCGCAGCTCCTGTGGCAGACAAATTTAATGACCCTCAAGTTTTAGCACCGTCTTTTAGCCAATATGTAAGTATTCCTGCAATGTTTATCTACCTTTGGCCACTATTCCCTCCCTATATATTTGGGTTTATAATAGTTAGACCATATTGTTACAGTTTTTATATATATCCCATATTTCTAGCAGATATAGTGTGCATATGTTCCTGAGGAAGTGTCAAGGAAGCCACAAAACGCGTAGAATAGCACGATGCAGCTATCTAATACGGTTTACTATCCTTTTCCAGACCATGTAACTGTCATACCTTCATTGATTTTGCGATATGGAACACATATCAGCTATTATCATCCTTCACTATGTGCTATGATACCTACTTTGTATATGTATGAACTATACTGTGCATGTTCCTGATGTGTGTATTCATTTTATTATCCTACAACCATGTATGTACTTATTGCAGTTTATTATGTTGTCTGCAAATAAACATGTTTTTACAGAAACACTTTTGATTTAGCCATGTCACTTGCCTCACATAAAGTCCCACAAACCCCACTTCTTTATTCTAGATTTAGGGATGGAGGCATCCACTATGTGCACTTAATTTAAAGTCCTAAACTCTTTTGCTCAATTTGTGGCTACCCTTTGGTGGACGGTCATGTTACCCACAGATGCACTATTTGTTTTGGTAGAGGACTGGGTGGTTTTCGACCGCTTTGGCTTTCTGTTTTGGGCTGTGTTGTGGTCGGTCCAGCGGTTGGTCCACCCTCTGTCCATGCTCCCCATTCGCTTTGGTGCATTGTCCATGTGTCCCTTGCCCCCTCCGATGTATTGGCCATGCTTTCCACTGTGCAGCACATGCCTCCTGGGCATGCGCGACCATGGTGGAACACACTTCTGGGTTGGTGGCCATATTGAGTGACGCGTCACTTCCAATTTCAGACACGGACTGGATAGACGGTGTTCTTACACTTCCCTCTGCACTATGCCCACATCTCCTCTAATGGCGGCCTCAGCAGCGGCATATTGTGGCGCCTTTTTTTGGGGCCAATGTTTTTACGGCTGCCCGTGCTTTTTATGTGTGGTTTGTGGTGATTGGCTTTTTCAAGTGCCTGGTGGGCAGGAGAGAGAGGACCTGCCCAGCACCCTACAGACCACCCCTTCCTTTCCCTATATAGGGGCAGGTCAGTATAGGGATCCTCTATGCTGGATTTTTGGGCTCTTGGGAGGCCCCAATACACACACCTTGTAGGTCTATAATAAATACATTCTCGCTCCATCCCTGCTTGGGGGAAGTGCGTACCCCTTCTTTTGAAGGAGACTCCTACTTGTGGTAAGCATGTGTATTACTCTTTATGCGAGATCCTTTATAGCATCCATGATGGGATCAGTGATGAATGTTTGTTTATTTGTTGTTACATGCTAGGAATCCCAGTTTGTGGATGCATTTGGTGCTGGTCTGTTTGGTCTGTTATACCCAGGTTAGTTGCGGCTTGGTCCCCCTTCACATATTATTCATTACATATATATGCTTGAATTGAGTCGGTACATGATAGATGTTTTACTCTTACCTGTACTATTTTTGTATTATGCTGCACTTTTTCTAGCTTTTCCATTTTAAGATTTGAGTGGATATATTATTTGATGCGTGATTTCAGTGGGGTCCCTCTGTTTTTGATGCCTACAAGATGATGCATTATTGAAGGTCTGCCCTTAACTAGAACACACTGAATATTGCAGCTGGAGGTATATAATATTTTATATTATTATTATATATTGTTTATTTAATTTTTTTTCAGTTATTCCCATTGTCTCCATCTTCAGGGGATAGGTTATTGCAACTTTTTCTATGTTTATGTATGTTTATTATATTTATTTCTTTTTACATATATTAGATTATGGAGGCAAATTTGTGAAATGAAGCCCTGAAGAAGCGGCCTATGTACTGAAAAACATGTTGGCAAGCTCTGTATTATACAACTGACCCCATATAATGTATATGTGATTTTATATATTTATGGGCTAATGGTTCGCCCCATTTCTCTATATGTATATTTATTTTTTGTATTTGAATAAACAATTTTTTAAATCTATATTTGTGGCATCAGGGAATTACCATTTAACGCCCAGTTCACCCATTTACTTGTTTGTAGTCTGTAACAGCAACAATTCAATGACAGAGGTTCAATACAACCACACAATGAAGTGAAAAAACTATAGTTCATTCACTCTTCCACCTGGGAAAGGCTTTGCTTCAAACTCACTAGATGAGTCGAGAGTGACATTGACAAACAGTAATAAACAGCACTAGCTCCAACAAGTATACCTGGGTGTGGAGTATGAAGGATGCAGCCAACAATCTAGCCACTGGCCAGTGGGTAAAACTAACACAGAGTCTGCTGGTGGTGGAGTGCTCAACTTGCAACTGAAGGTTTTAGAAACCCATTAAGGTACAGGCATCTTTACAAAGTGTCGCAATCCAGCATGTGAGTGATGAGATCCCCTTTAAATAAATTCCACCAAGCAGTATTGCGCTTATATGGGTAAAAGCAACATTCACTACACAGTTGGGTGGCCAAAGAACGCTTCACCAATCCAACATTCAATGGTTGTCCATATCAGTGGTGGCAGCATCACAGATAAAGCATACAGCCAGCATCACAGATACAGTATACAGCCAGCATCAAAGATACGGTATACAGCACAGCATCACAGATATGGTACACAGCCCAGCATCACAGATACGGTATACAGTCCAGAATCACAGATACGGTATACAGTCCAGCATCACAGATACGGTATACAGCCCAGCATCCCCGATACGGTATACAGCCAGCATCATAGATATGGTATACAGCCCAGCATCACAGATACGGTTTACAGCCCAGCATCACAGATACTGTATACAGCCAAGCATCACAGATATGGTACACAACCCAGCATCACATATACGGTATACAGCCCAGCATCACAGATACGGTATACAGCCAGCATTACAGATAGAGTATACAGTCCAGCATCACAGATATGGTATACAGCCCAGGATCACAGATACGCTATACAGCCCAGCATCACAGATATGGTATACAGCCCAGCATCACAGATACGGTATACAGCCCAGCATCACAGATACGGTATACAGCCAGCATCACAGATATTGTATACAGCCAGCATCACAGATACGGTATACAGCCCAGCATCACAGATATGGTATACAGCCCAACATCACAGATATGGTATACAGCCCAGAATCACAGATACTGTATACAGCGCAGCATCACAGATACGGTATACAGCCCAGCATCACAGATACAGTATACAGTCAGCATCACAGATACGGTATACAGCCCAGCATCACAGATACAGTATACAGCCCAGCATAACAGATATGGTACACAGCCCAGCATCACAGATGCAGTATACAGCCCAGAATCACAGATACGGTATACAGTTCAGCATCACAGATACGGTATACAGCCCAGCATCACAGACATGGTATACAGCCCAGCATCACAGATACATTATACAGCCCAGCATCACAGATACGGTTTACAGCCCAGCATCACAGATACAGTATACAGCCAAGCATCACAGATATGGTACACAACCCAGCATCACAGATATGGTATACAGCCCAGCATCACAGATACGGTATACAGCCAGCATCACAGATAGAGTATACAGTCCAGCATCACAGATATGGTATACAGCCCAGGATCACAGATACGGTATACAGCCCAGCATCACAGATATGGTATACAGCCCAGCATCACAGATACGGTATACAGCCCAGCATCACAGATACGGTATACAGCCCAGCATCACAGATATTGTATACAGCCCAGCATCACAGATATGGTATACATCCCAGCATCACAGATATTGTATACAGCCAGCATCACAGATACCGTAAAGTGTCCAGCATTACAGATATGGTATACAGCCCAGCATCACAGATACAGTATACAGCCCAGCATCACAGATACGGTATACAGCCCAGCATCACAGATATGGTATACAGCCCAGCATCACAGATATGGTATACAGTCAGCATCACAGATACAGTATACAGCCCAGCATCACAGATATGGTATACAGCCCAGCATCACAGATACGGTATACAGTCAGCATCACAGATACAGTATACAGCCCAGCATCACAGATATGGTATACAGCCCAGCATCACAGATACAGTATACAGTCCAGCATCACAGATATGGTGTACAGCCCAGCATCACAGATATGGTATACAGCCCAGAATCACAGATACGGTATACAGCCCAGCATCACAGATATAGTATACAGCCAAGCATCACAGATACAGTATACAGCCAGCATCCCAGATACTGTATACAGCCCAGCATCACAGATATGGTATGCAGCCCAGAATTACAGATACGGTATACACCCCTGCATAACAGATATATACAGCCCAGCATCACAGATATGGTATACAGCCCAAAATCACAGGTATGGTATACAGCCCAGCAACACAGATACGGTATACAGCCCAGCTTCACAGATACAGTATACAGCCCAGCTTTACAGATATGGCATACAGTCAACATCACAGATACAGTATACAGCCAGCATCCCAGATACTGTATACAGCCCAGCATCACAGATATGGTATAAAGCCCAGCATCAAAGATACGGTATACAGCCCTGCATACCAGATCTGATATACAGCCCAGCATCACAGATATGGAATACAGCCCAGCATCACAGATATGGTATACAGCCCAGCATCACAGTAACGGTATACAGCCCTGCATCACAGATACGGTATACAGCCCAGCATCACAGATATTGTATACAGCCAGCATCACAGATACGGTATACAGCCCAGCACCACAGATATGGTATACAGTCTAGCATCACAGATACGATATATAGCCCAGCATCACAGATACAGTATACAGCCCAGCATTACATATATGGTACACAGCCCAGCATCACAGATACGGTATACAGCCCAGAATCAAAGATATGGTATACAGTGCAGCATCACAGATAAAGTATACAGCCCAGCATCACAGATACAGTATACAGCCAGCATCACAGACATGGTATACAGCCCAGCATCACAGATACAGTATACAGCCCAGCATCACAGATACGGTATACAGCCCAGCATCACAGATACAGTATACAGCCCAGCATCACAGATATGGTACACAGCCCAGCATCACAGATACGGTATACAGTCCAGAATCACAGATACGGTATACAGTCCAGCATCACAGATACGGTATACAGCCCAGCATCCCAGATACGGTATACAGCCAGCATCACAGATATGGTATACAGCCCAGCATCACAGATACGGTTTACAGCCCAGCATCACAGATACTGTATACAGCCAAGCATCACAGATATGGTACACAACCCAGCATCACAGATACGGTATACAGCCCAGCATCACAGATACGGTATACAGCCAGCATCACAGATAGAGTATACAGTCCAGCATCACAGATATGGTATACAGCCCAGGATCACAGATACGGTATACAGCTCAGCATCACAGATATGGTATACAGCCCAGCATCACAGATACGGTATACAGCCCAGCATCACAGATACGGTATACAGCCAGCATCACAGATATTGTATACAGCCAGCATCACAGATACGGTATACAGCCCAGCATCACAGATATGGTATACAGTCCAGCATCACAGATATGGTATACAGCCCAGAATCACAGATACTGTATACAGCGCAGCATCACAGATATGGTATACAGCCCAGCATCACAGATACAGTATACAGCCAGCATCACAGATACGGTATACAGCCCAGCATCACAGATACAGTATACAGCCCAGCATAACAGATATGGTACACAGCCCAGCATCACAGATGCAGTATACAGCCCAGAATCGGTATAGACACTACGACCTGACATATGGTATAGACACTACGACCCGACATATGGCATAGACACTACGACCGACATATGTT
>BLSH010473117.1:1790553-1804600 GCA_018402905.1 Glandirana rugosa | reverse complement strand
GAGACAGATAGTATACAGCCCAGCATCACAGATAAGGTATACAGCCCAGCATCACAAATATGATATACAGCCCAGCATCACAGATATGGTATATAGCCCATCATCACAGATATGGTATACAGCCCAGCATCACAGATACAGTATACAGCCAGCATCACAGACATGGTATACAGCCCAGCATCACAGATATAGTATACAGCCCAGCATCACAGATACAGTATACAGCCAGCATCCCAGATACTGTATACAGCCCAGCATCACAGATATGGTATGCAGCCCAGAATTACAGATACGGTATACACCCCTGCATAACAGATATATACAGCCCAGCATCACAGATATGGTATACAGCCCAAAATCACAGGTATGGTATACAGCCCAGCAACACAGATACGGTATACAGCCCAGTCTCACAGATACAGTATACAGCCCAGCTTTACAGATATGGCATACAGTCAACATCACAGATACAGTATACAGCCAGCATCCCAGATACTGTATACAGCCCAGCATCACAGATATGGTATAAAGCCCAGCATCAAAGATACGGTATACAGCCCTGCATACCAGATCTGATATACAGCCCAGCATCACAGATATGGTATACAGCCCAGCATCACAGATATGGTATACAGCCCAGCATCACAGTTACGGTATACAGCCCTGCATCACAGATACGGTATACAGCCCAGCATCACAGATATTGTATACAGCCAGCATCACACATACGGTATACAGCCCAGCACCACAGATATGGTATACAGTCTAGTATCACAGATACGATATATAGCCCAGCATCACAGATACAGTATACAGCCCAGCATTACAGATATGGTACACAACCCAGCATCACAGATATGGTATACAGCCCAGAATCAAAGATATGGTATACAGTGCAGAATCACAGATAAAGTATACAGCCCAGCATCACAGATACAGTATACAGCCAGCATCACAGACATGGTATACAGCCCAGCATCACAGATACAGTATACAGCCCAGCATCACAGATACGGTATACAGCCCAGCATCACAGATACAGTATACAGCCCAGCATCACAGATACGGTACACAACCCAGCATCACAGATATGGGATACAGCCCAGCATCATAGATACGGTACTCATCCCAGCATCACAGAAATTTGTATACAGACCAGCATCACAGATACGGAATACAGCCAGCATCACAGATACAGTATACAGTCCAGCATCACAGATATGGTATACAGCCCAGTATCACAGATACGGTATACAGCCAGCATCACAGATATTGTATGCAGCCAGCATCACAGATATGGTATACAGCCCAGCATCACAGATGTGGTATACAGCCCAGCATCACAGATATGGTATACAGCCCAGCATCACAGATAAGGTATACAGCCCAGCATCACAAATATGATATACAGCCCAGCATCACAGATATGGTATATAGCCCATCATCACAGATATGGTATACAGCCCAGCATCACAGATACGGTATACAGCCAGCATCACAGACATTGTATACAGCCCAGCATCACAGATACATTAAATAGCCCAGAATCACAGATACAGTTTACAGCCCAGCATCACAGATACAGTATACAGCCAAGCATCTCAGATATAGTACACAACCCAGCATCCCAGATACAATATACAGCCCAGCATCACAGATATGGTATACAGCCCAGGATCACAGATACGGTATACAGCCAGCATCACAGATAGAGTATACAGTCCAGCATCACAGATATGGTATACAGCCCAGCATCACAGATACGGTATACAGCCCAGCATCACAGATACGGTATACAGCCCAGTATCACAGATACGGTATACAGCCCAGCATCGCAGATATGGTATACAGACCAGCATCACAGATACGGTATGTAGCCCAGCATCAGAGATACGGTATACAGCCAGCATCACAGATATTGTATGCAGCCAGCATCACAGATACGGTATACAGCCCAGCATCACAGATATGGTATACAGCCCAGCATCACAGATATGGTATACAGCCCAGCATCACAGATAAGGTATACAGCCCAGCATCACAAATATGATATACAGCCCAGCATCACAGATATGGTATATAGCCCATCATCACAGATATGGTATACAGCCCAGCATTACAGATACGGTATACAGCCAGCATCACAGACATTGTATACAGCCCAGCATCACAGATACATTATACAGCCCAGAATCACAGATACAGTTTACAGCCCAGCATCACAGATACAGTATACAGCCAAGCATCTCAGATATAGTACACAACCCAGCATCCCAGATACAATATACAGCCCAGCATCACAGATATGGTATACAGCCCAGCATCACAGATACGGTATACAGCCAGCATCACAGATAGAGTATACATTCCAGCATCACAGATATGGTATACAGCCCAGCATCACAGATACGGTATACAGCCCAGCATCACAGATACGGTATACAGCCAGCATCACAGATATTGTATACAGCCAGCATCACAGATACGGTATACAGCCCAGCATCACAGATATGGTATAAAGTCCAGCATGAAAGATACGATATATAGCCCAGCATCACTGATACAGTACACAGCCCAGCATCACAGATATGGTATACAACCCAGAATCACAGATACAGTATACAGCCCAGCATCACAGATACGGTATACAGCCCAGCATCACAGATACGGTATACAGCCAGCATCACAAACATGGTATACAGCCCAGCATCACAGATACAGTATACAGCCTAGCATCACAGATACGGTATACAGCCAGCATCAAAGATACAGTATACAGCCCAGCATCACAGATACGGTACACAACCCAGCATCACAGATATGGTATACAGCCCAGCATCACAGATACGGTATTAAACCCAGCATCACAGATAAGGTATACAGTCCAGCATCACAGATACGATATACAGCCAAGATCACAGATACAGTATACAGTCCAGCATCACAGATATAGTATACAGCCCAGCATCATAGATACGGTATACAGCCCAGCATCACAGATATGGTATACAGCCCAGCATCACAGATACGGTATGCAGCCCAGCATCACAGATATGGTATACAGCCCAGCATCACAGATACGGTATGCAGCCCAGCATCAAAGATACGGTATACAGCCAGCATCACAGATATTGTATGCAGCCAGCATTACAGATATGGTATACAGCCCAGCATCACAGATATGGTATGCAACCCAGCATCACAGATACGGTATACAGCCCAGCCACACAGATATGATATACAGCCCAGCATCATAGATATGGTATACAGCCCAGCATCACAGATATGGTATACAGCCCAGCATCACAGATGTGGTATACAGCCCAGCATCATAGATACGGTATACAGCCCAGCATTTACAGATATGGTATACAGTCAGCTTCACAGATACCATATACAGCCCATAATCACAGATATTGTATACAGCCCAGCATCACAGATACCGTAAAAAATCCAGCATTACAGATACGGTATACAGCCCAGCATCACAGATACAGTATACAGCCCAGCATCACAGATACGATATACAGCCCAGCATCACAGATATGGTATACAGCCCAGCATCACAGATACGGTATACAGCCCAGCATCACAGATATGGTGTACAGCCCAGCATCACAGATATGGTATACAGCCCAGAATCACAGATATGGTATACAGCCCAGCATCACAGATACGGTATACAGCCCAGCATCACAGATACGGTATACAGCCCAGCATCACAGATACAGTATACAGTCCTGCATCACAGATATGGTGTACAGCCCAGCATCCCAGATATGGTATACAGCCCAGAATCACAGATACGGTATACAGCCCAGCATCACAGATACAGCCCAGCATCACAGATACAGTATACAGCCCAGCATCACAGATACAGTATACAGCCAGCATCCCAGATACTGTATACAGCCCGGCATCACAGATATGGTATGCAGCCCAGAATCACAGATATGGTATACACCCCTGCATAACAGATATATACAGCCCAGCATCACAGATATGGTATACAGCCCAAAATCACAGGTATGGTATACAGCCCAGCAACACAGATACAGTATACAGCCCAGCTTTACAGATACGGCATACAGTCAACATCACAGATACAGTATACAGCCAGCATCCCAGATACTGTATACAGCCCAGCATCACAAATATGGTATAAAGCCCAGCATCACAGATACGGTATACAGCCCTGCATAACAGATATGATATACAGCCCAGCATCACAGATATGGTATACAGCCAAGCATCACAGGTATGGTATACAGCCCATCATCACAGATATGGTATACAGCCCAGCATCACAGATACGGTATACAGCCCAGCTTTACAGATACAGCATACAGTCAACATCACAGATACAGTATACAGCCCAGAATCACAGATGTGGTATACAACCCAGCATCACAGATACGGTATACAGCCCAGCATCACAGATATGGTATACAGCCCAGACTCACAGATACGGTATACCGCCCAGCATCCCAGATATGGTATACAGCCCAGCATCACAGATACGGTATACAGCCCAGCATCACAGATGTGGTATACAGACCAGTATCACAGATACAGTATACAGACCAGCAGTACAGATATGGTATACAGCCAGCATCACAGATACAGTATACAGCGCAGAATCACATATATGGTATACAGTCCAGCATCACAGATACCGTATACAGCCCAGCACGATCCTGCTGCAGTCAGTCTGGAGAGGGGACAGAGGCACCGCTCAGGCCTGGCTCATTCCAGTCTACTCCACACAGTGTAGAGAAAGTGTAAGTGACGCGGTGGCGTGGGAAAAAAGTTCCGCCCACATCTGCCGTCCTCTGCTCCAATGAAAACAGCACAGGAGTGTACAGTGTGTAGAGTGTGAGTGCCTTGCTGCTGCCCTGAAGACACACCAAACAGCTTTCTCATATGCAGTCAGCTGACTGCAAAAAGAAGACATTTCCCATATACACACTTTGCGGTGCCTGGGCAGTGGGCACTCTTAAAGGACCATTTTTTTTTCATAACTAGCTTGGGGGGGCGGCACCCAAGTGCCCCCTATTGATGGGCCATCACTGGTCCATATGGATCCTGTCTGTCAACAGATGCCTCCTCCTGCAGACTGAATGGAGGTAAATGAGAGGTAGGCCACAATGTCTCCTTTAAGTAGAATTAAACCCTTACTGGGTGACATTTAACTTACTAAACCACTGCATATCATAAAATATTGCCATTTTAAAAAATTAAAATACTTGTTTTAACAATTTTCCACAGGAACAACAGATTCAATTCCAAACAGTGAGCCCCCCCTTCACACCTGCCAATCTGTTATGGTGTTACTGTACATGCTTTAATGTGCATTGCCTGAAGGCAGCTCTGTCATTTGAATAGGCTGCCAACACGTCACAAGAGACATAAAATCAAATCTACATCTAAAATACTTCAGTTTGATGTAAATATTATTATCTATGTGTTAATGTTTTTTTTTAAATGATTTTATGTACAATTTCTAATTTTATGTACGCGGGAGCAACCATATTTGCTTATTACTTACGCAGGCTCTGCCTTCCATTAACACACAAATACAGTACAAAAAATTATCTAACACAATGTACAGATGTGCTGCACTTCAAAAAAGTGCAGGTTTCTTCTTTCATTCGTTAAGACTTGATAATTGCACATTAAAGCGAATTATATTCCTTAACAAAATGTGCTCCGTATAAGAAACAGGTGTTAACTCATGCATTAATGCACATGGATTGGTGTCAATATGCCCTAAATATTTTCTCAATTAATGCAATTTTATCAACCTAGTTGTGGAAATAAATTATCTTGTAAGTAGAATAGCAACATATTATGATAAGACAAGACTTTGAACTTTAAAGAGGAGTTCCAGCCTGGAGAAAAAAATGAAAAGTCAGCAGCCAAAAATACTGTATCTGCTGACTTTTAATATATGGACACTTACTAGAAAGAGTGAAATTACTGCGCTAACCCCAACAGTAAACTAAGCCGCCAGCACACCAATTATAACGTAATTGAAATTAAAAATAAAAACAAACCAGTGCAGCGCCAAAAATTCATAAATGGATCCTACTGGTTAGTGGAAATAGAGAATATACATAGATGCCAAAAACGCAATGCATATACATACAAAGTGATACAAATCATATGTGAAGTTAATAAATAATCAATATATGTGAATATCAAGAAACATTTCATAAGGAGCAAATTAAAGTGATATTACAAAGTTCCAATAAGTACGCCACCAGGCCAGTGTTTATAAAGTCACAAATAGAAGCATATGATCATGCTATAAGTAAGTTCTTCTGACAGGTCATCTCCACATGTATTATTCCTCCTATAGTAACCAGTAATCACTGGGCTCTAGAATCAGTGGTGCTGACTGTCTTGACTGAGAATATGAAACCTGGGTATTGTGTGAGCTTGTATACAAGTGGTAACTAAATCTTCAAAAATGAACAAAGCAATTTTCCCAGCATTTAATTTTCTTTCTCTGGACTACGCTTTTGAGGTTTAATGAGGATACCCCCAAGTATCTATCTGAGACCATTATGGAGGGTTATTGATTTTGGTGCCCCATAGAGTAATCCCTACTCATACGGGATCAAGGTGTGGAGACAATACTCTTACTGTACTCCTCTGAGATGGAAACGTTTTCAAGGGTTCCTGACTGAGGTCTCTGAAGTGTGGCCCACTGGACAACATATGTGTATAACCCAGATTTGTCTGGTAAGAGTATCCTATGAAAATCTTGGTGGAGGTTGCACTGCATGCTGGTGTTGTGTGAAATCAAATCCACACACCTCGCCTGACCTGTCAGAAGAACGTACTTATAGCATGATCATATGCTTCTATTTGTGACTTTATAAACACTGGCCTGGTGGCGTACTTATTGGAACTTTGTAATATCACTTTAATTTGCTCCTTATGAAATGTTTCTTGATATTCACATATATTGATTATTTATTAACTTCACATATGATTTGTATCACTTTGTATGTATATGCATTGCACTTTTGCCATCTATGTATATTCTCTATTTCCACTAACCAGTGGGATCCATTTATGAATTTTTAGTGCTGCACTGGTTTGTTTTTAATATATGGACACTTACCTTTCCAGGGAGCCTGCAATGTTAGCGCCCCAGCCGATCTTCGGAACGGCTTCCGGGTGCTGCCGTCGCCATTCCTGGCAAGGGAAACCGGCAGTGAAGCCTTTCGGCTTCACAGCCGGTTCCCTACTGCTGACAAGGTGCAGTCTCCCAGAAGTGGAGAAGGGTACCTGTCAAAAACATGTCCCCCCCCCCCCCCGAAAGGTGCCAAATGTGGCACCGGAGGGGGGGAGGAAGAAGATAAGCGGATGTTCCACTTTTGTGTGGAACACCAATTTAATCACTTTACAAGCTACCTTTTTTTAAGTATTTTTTTACATAAGGTAGAACTAAAGGCAAATGTATTTTTCGTTTGGATAGAGTAAGTAAGTAACCCTGTCAGATTTTTTTCTATCTGTGTCCTATTCTGGAGATTTTCCTTCTCTTCCTGTTACATAGCCAAAACAGGAAGTGAGAGGAAATCCTTCCAAAGAAAAGGAATTCCTGTTTGTCACCAAGGTCTCCAGATGTAGTTTCCCCACTGGAGGATTTCCCCTCTATTCCTGTTCTGGTCAAAACCCAAAATCTGGAATTTTTTTTATTTACCTTTACTCTTGGTAAAACAATGAACATCACAAATAGTCGCTGAAGCTCCTTAATGGGGGCTAAGATAAAAATAAAAATCTGACAGGTGTTCCAATTACTTTCCGTTCTAATCTAAACTTAAAAAAAAAATACTTTTAGTTATACTTTAGGAAATGCAGCTCCTAGTACACAAACTGTGGATGTAGATAACAAAGTCTTGGGATTAAAACAGCTCATGTGTAACTAGGCCCACTTTTGTCTACAAATAATGCAGCTTTTAAAGCTATGTAAGAAATTGTTAGCTCCTGTGACAAAAAACAGCAACAGGCCATTTTCTTCTTAATACAGCAGTTGGTTGGAAACAGATTTTCATCTTGTGGCCCAAAACTGCACAGTACTTTGTGAAAATACACTTCTACTAGCATTTAAGCAATCTTGAAATCATTAAAAGTTTGATTATAACTTGCTTGGAAAGTCACAATGCAATCAAAGGGTTGACTTAACTTATTCAACCTTTCAAAGATGTTAATATTCTATATTGGTAATAAACCAAATGAATTATCTGCCATTCAGAGCACTCCTACAAGCCAGTTGGGGTAATGACATTTATTCTTAAAGAGCAAGGCCAGGGACTATTGCATGGAAAAGTGCAACTACATTTCAGATTATGTAAACAAAATGAAATAGCGCTTTCATGAATCTTAAAATATTACACCACAATAGTGTTCACAAGAATTAAAGTGAATATAGTGCCAATATAGTCCAGTGGTCATAAAGAAGTGTGCTTGTGCTTGAGATCTTCCAAAGTGCCAATGTGCTTCAAACGTGTGGGGTATCCCCCCTGTATGTCCCTACTCACCAGAGGACCATGACTGCCAGCTTTTCAGTCTGGGGGTCTAGTCAAGCTTATAATGATTGAGTGCTCCTTGCTGGCAAGCCTGGGGTACAAATGTATATGGCCTCAATAACCCGCAAAGTCCAATAAGCTCCAATGACAGTCAGAAATTGGGATGAGAGAAGAGGGAGCCACTATAGTGAAGTATTGTAAGATAATAATGTATTGCGCAATGCAGATTGTACTTACAAAATTGTAGATAGTAATTCGCATGAACATGCACCAAAACATGAATGCCGCTGTTCAGCGTGCGTTCCACAGCAACCGGAAGTGACGACCAAAGAACTGCGTACCTGAAATTACGTCAATGCGTTTCGCCTTCCTGTAGGCGTCATCAACAGACATCATTTCTGTGTTCCTGTCAACATTATATACTCGAAGGGGAGAGGCCTCCCTCAACAGAAGAAATTTTATTGGCTAAGCCAATTTGAGATGGTATGAATAGGTGGTACAGAGGGGTGTCCCCTTTGTAAGCTAATTAATAGAATTCCTGTTACCGGGGTGTCATTACAGGTTGTAAATATGTAAAAAAATGTTGTTTTTTTGTTTTATAAAAAAACATATTGATTTACCCATAGACCTTTTAAAATGCATGTGAAAGAACTAACAAAAAATAAATTAATTAAAATATAATAATAAAAAAAAAAAAAACAATATGTAAATAAATGTAAAAAAATTATTATGGAAGATGTAACAATTATTTATATTAAAACTGCAACTACCAGTTAGAGAGAAAACAATTTAAATCTAACTCAATATTTAATCCCAGGGGTGGCATCGTCCCCAAACGATGAATCCAAAAGGTTTCGTTCTGGGAGACCGCCCTCCTGAGATTGCCCCCCCTCCAGTTGGGCTCAACTCGATCAATTCCACTGAACCCAAGTAGACTGGGGTCTCTGTTATGATATAATCTAAAGTGGTTGCATAGACTATGGTGTCTGAACTCCTTTTTTATTTTGTTGATATGTTCTCTTAACCTAATTTTTAATTTTCTAGTGGTTCTACCCACATACTGGAGCCCACACGGGCAAGACAACAAATAAGTAACATGTGTGGAATCACATGAAATAAATTTGTTAATATCATATTTTGCTCCTCTGGAATGAGATTCAGACTGTAAGTTCTTCTTCTTCCTAAATGTTGATGTCTTACACATCCTACATCTGCCACAGCTATAAAAGCCTACTTGATCAAGGAACGTTACCGTCCTCCTGGGTGGACACAGGATCCATGCCTTTTGTACTGACAGACCGGCGATCTGCCTTGTTTACATGGGCAGACCGCCTTTCTCCCTCTGTACTGAAGGATAGGCGTGTGCTGGCGGGCATCGAGTCCACGGTACTCACCGATCAGCTCCCGCTGTATATAATGACAGCGGGAGCAGGGCGGCGGTGTCCGATCGCTTACTAGGTACATGATCTGATACAGCCGTGCCACTTTGCCGCCATATATATCAAAGTTATACGGTCGGCAAGTGGTTAAATAGTAAATAGTAATATTATTTTTAGCTTTCATGAATGATAACTTGAATATGATGTGACTGTATAGCAAATGTATAAAACATATCATTCAGCTTATGTTAAATAGGAAAGCTGAACTCTAGGCAGATAAAAAAAAGATACACATTAACGCAGGTATGACCATAATAATACATCATTAATGGCCAGATTACACCAGATGCAGTACAGTGCATTTTTTTCTGCATCAAAAACGCATGGACAGTAGATTATTTGGGTTCCAATGGCATAGCTCACACCAGTGCAGTGTGTTCCAGTGTGTTCCAGTGCAGAAAAAAAAAGTGGAATGTGCTGCATAGAGACCTGCCTGCAACCCATGGATATAAAGTAAAGGGAACTGGTATTGTGTGTGGAAAAGCACCCCCGAGGCAGCAGAATGCGGGGAGGGTTGAGAATCCACAGGGACATAAGCTAGGCAGGTAACCAGTGAGAGCCTAGCTAAAGGCACCAGTGAGAGGACTGATATAACCCCAGAGACAGTGTGCAGCAGGGGCAGAAATGAAACCATCTGCAGCCCAGGCTGAAATCCACAGACAACCAGGAGTGAAACCCGAGGGGCCTACAACTCTCATCAGTCTTTGTCTTGCAGTGAATCCCTTAGCCTATGGCTCGTAAGCCTCCATCCAGCCTGTTGAAGTAGGCAATAGACAGCAGGTTACATCTAGAAGGACATCTGCCAGACTTTAAATTAGCAAGAGGTCTTTGGTCATCTTTGTGTTGACTTTTCCCCACACCTGTTTGAGAACTCTACTACCTATAGTGGTGCTTTCTTAAAGGGAACTGCCTAACTCCTTACATTGTCAGCTGTTCGGATACTTTATGCTCCACTGTGACACTTTTAAGGGGCCCCACCATTGGCAGACTTTGTAGATTTACCGACTGATCAGTGGTTAGCTAGGGTCCATAAATTGTAATTAGGACCCAGTAGGTAGCCTTATTCCTTTAGAACCAAGTAGGTAACTACTGTAGGTATTCCTCTCACTCTGATTTGGAGGATATTTGTTGTATTGTTTGTCCTTGCTCACTGCTTACAGCGTTGTTCTGCACTCATTCAGTTGTTCAGGCTTAGCCGTAAACAGAACAAACACAAACCCTATCCATTTTGTTTTGTTGCTAAGTTGTATCACTGTTATTGAGCCACTGCATGTATTATTGTCAACCCTGTTAACTAACTGCTTTCATCAATGCTTATTGGTGTTTTTAATACAGTGGGTTTATAACCATTGGTGTGTCAGTGTGTTGTTGGGTCTGTATCCAGGGTGGGTAATTACTGGAAACGGTAGGAGAACCTGACATTTTCAGCTGCTTTGGGTGGTAGTGCTACAATAGCAAAATATACTGGGCAGGGCTGACAACACTAAGTCCACAAAAATGCTGTGTGTTTTCAGCCCACAACAGGATTTAAATTCTAAATACATTTTCTGGCAGATTAAATATTTTTTTGTGCTTGCAAAGTCTTTAAGCTGTTAAAACATGGGGAAATGTGCATATAATGCAGATATGTACCACGTGTTTTTTTTTTAATGTTGTCTTGACATACACTTGAAATGCAGCAGAGAAAAACCAAGTCTTCTGCCCAGGCAAACAGGGTTGTGCCGTGTGCCAGAGCAGTGCAAATCTCAGAACTACCTGGACAAAAAAACAAAACTAGCTCACATATATGCATATTTGTAATTCTTATGAAAGGGAGTTTTATTTAAATTATATCTATAATTCAAAGTATATACAGTTGTGCTCATAAGTTTACATACCCTGGCAGAATTTATGATTTCTTGGCCATTTTTCAGAGAATATGTATGAGAACACAAAAACATTTCTTTCACTCATGGTTAGTGTTTGGCTGAAGCCATTAATTATCAATCAATTGTGTTTACTCTTTTTAAATCACAATGACAACAAAAACTACCCAAATGACCCTGATCAAAAGTTTACATACCCCAGTTCTTAATACTGTGTATTGCCCTCTTTAACATCAATGACAGCTTGAAGTCTTTTGTGGCATTTGTGGGTGAGGCTCTTTGTCTTCTCAGATGGTAAAGCTGCCCATTCCTCTTGTCAAAAAGCCTCCAGTTCCTGAAAATTCTTGGACTGTCTTGCATGAACTGTACGTTTGAGATCTCCCCAGAGTGGCTCAATGATATTGAGGTCAGGAGACTGAGATGGCCACTCCAGAGCCTTCACTTTATTCTGCTGTAGCCAATGACAGGTTGACTTGGCCTTGTGTTTTGGATCATTGTCATGTTGGAATGTCCAAGTACGTCCCATGCACAGCTTCCTGGCTGATGAATGCAAATGTTCCTCCAGTATTTTTTGATAACATACTGCATTCATCTTGCCATCAATTTTGACCAAATTTCCTGTGCCTTTGTAGCTCACACATCCCCAAAATATCAGCGATCCACCTCCGTGTTTCACAGGCCTTGTTGACTCCTCTCCAAATGTATGGTTTATGGTTGTGGCCAAAAAGCTAAATTTTGGTCTCATCACTCCAAATGACTTGCCGCTTGGCATATTGTAAGGCAGATACTTTGTGGCATTTGCGTAGTAATGGCTTCCTTCTGGCGACTCGACCATGCAGCCCATCTTTCTTCAAGTGCCTCCTTATTGTGCATCTTGAAACAGCCACACCACGTGTTTTCAGAGAGTCCTGAAGTTATTTGTGGGTTTTTCTTTGCATCCCGAACAATTTTCCTGGCAGTTGTGGCTGAAATTTTAGTTGAAATTTATCATTATTAATCATTTTCTATATTCTATTTTCTATATTCTGTGAAATTATAGTTGGTCTACCTGACCGTTGTTTGGTTTCAACAGAACCCCTCATTTTCCACTTCTTGATTAGAGTTTGAATACTGCTTATTGGCATTCTCAATTCCTTGGATATCTTTTTATATCCCTTTTCTGTTTTATACAGTTAAACTACCTTTTCCTGCAGATCCTTTGACAATTCTTTTGCTTTCCCCATGTCTCAGAATCCAGAAACGTCAGTGCAGCACTGGATAAAAGATGCAAGGGTCTGTCAGGAGTCCAGAAACTCATTGACCTTTTATACACACACACCAATTACAAGCAAACAGATCACAGGTGAGGATGGTTACCTTTGATAGCCATTCAAACCCATTTGTGTCAACTTGTGTGCATGTTATCAGTCCAAAATCACCAAGGTATGTAAACTTTTGATCAGGGTCATTTGGGTAGTTTATGTTGTCATTATGATTCAAAAAGAGTAAACGCAGTTGATTGATAATAAATGGCTTCAGCCAAACACTAACCATGAGCGAAAGAAATGTTTTTGTGTTCTCATTCATATTCTCTGAAAAATTGCCAAGAAATAATACATTTTGCTAGGGTATGTAAACTTATGAGCACAACTGTATATACTTTGTGAGAACTAGCATCAAACGGTAGAGCTTTAAAGGACACTGCCACTCGCTTTCTTTTTGGGGGCTTTTTCTTGCCCAATTTTATTAAAAGGACTTTTAAAGTTCCAGAAAATCAAAAACTACAGGTTTCCCTCACAAGGGGTTTTCAGCATTTCACTCTTGCAAAGAAAAATTCAGCCCCCTGGCTTATACATACAACACTGTTGCTCTGGCCTTCCATTTCAGGCCCCCGTCTGTCTCCTACAGACTGTTTTTTCATCAGCACTGTCCAAATTGTTAGCCGCCCTTGCTGCTCTGGATCCCATTTCTCTCCTTGATGGAGCCCGAGTCCTGACTCCTGTGCAAAGACCTTCTGTCTGCGGGGTGGAGCCCAGAACCATGGTCAGGTCACTACTAAAAGCCCAGCACACACCTGATCAATTGGTGTGCTGGTGGTTCCGAAAACCTGGACCCAGGATTGGAGGTTTCATCTCACTCGGACTCTAAGAAATCTCCGGACTCCAGGTCCCAAAACGGGTTTTTCTAAACAATGAGGAAACTGAAAAGCCAGTTTCCTCTGAAT
>BLSH010473117.1:1741463-1779374 GCA_018402905.1 Glandirana rugosa | reverse complement strand
GTCCTCAGAGCAACAGCACAGACAGCAGTAGTAAAGTAATCTATCTCAGGATGCAGGATCAGGTCTTAAAATGGCTAAAATCTGTCCCTCACGCCGTCAGCTACCTTTCCCTATACTAACCCAAGGAGCATGTGACTGCAGCACTGTGACTCCAGCTTATAAAGAGGCTGGGTCACATGATGCACCAGCCAATCACAGCCATGCCATTAGTAGGCATGGCTGTGATGGCTTCTAAGGGCAAACCAGTGAAACGCTTGTTGATTGGCTGCCCTGCAGCTTCTCAACACGTGGAGTAAAATAGCAGAACCCCGGACCGAACCCGAACGATTTTTGAAATGTCCGGGTCCGGGTCCGTGCCACGGACACCCTAAAGTTCGGTACGGACCCGAACGTTACAGTCCGGGTTCGCTCAACACTACTCTCAATGCCTCACACAATTGTTGTATACTGTGAACACTCTTAGAGCACATGTGCAACAGGATTAATGTAACCATTCTTCTTCTACTGACTCCTGTAATTGCAGAAGGAGAAACGATAAAACTATAAGAGTAATAAGCAGCAGTGAATACCACCATCACTATAAGAAAGTATATATTTTTTATTCTTCAGCTTATTCCTCAACTGAAATTCTACATATGACATGATTTATAATACATATAGTATACATTACTCATTCACTGATCTCCTTTAGCCTAATATGCACAAGTGCTACTATGTTAGTCTTGTAATTGCACCTTGCCCCACAAGCAGTTATGTATATTCATTTGTAGGAACCTTTCTGTAATATACATTCTAGTGGTTAATCCACCATAACACGGATGTATGAAATGTTCCTTAAGATGTAGATCTGCATCAAATAAAGACATCAGATATTCACATAATTGAATACAAAAAATTGCAGATTGCTGCTTCAAAAGACCTATCTTTTCTATTACACTTCCAAGCAAGCCGCAAAAATGGGAGCATTTTGCTCCCCATTGATTATAATCAAAATCTTATATCCCTCAGTGTTTACATAAAGAGAGCTGTTTGTTTATACGTCTTGTCGATAAGCCTGCAACTGATTATATATTCTCTTTTCATTTTTTCCCCGTTTTTTTCATATCCAAGAGAATTATGTATATTTTATGATAACCCAAAATGACTTGTACATAAAAAATACAGACTTTAAAGATAAAAAGGATTAGTAGCAGGTAATGCATTTTCCATGAGTGGCTATAGGGCTCTCTGTTCGAGGATGTACAGTCTGCATACAAATGAACTGATAAAAGTCTGGAGCTACGGATGGGCAGAAAGACTCATGCTTTGCTGAAGATGATTCTTAAAGTTACAATAAATCAGACAGACAGTGTCGGCCTTTGAGGATAAACCTGTGATGGCTTGTTGTGCCACTTCGAATCGCCTCTGAGGCCCAGGGACTAAAAAGTGCCTGGATGTCACATTAAATCTACCGGGAGGATGGAGCACTTCAAAGAAGAACGCAATCAGATCTGATAGAAAATACATTTTCTGAAAGCTACTGAAGAAAAAGTAATCTTTGATGTGGATGTTGAATAACAATTGATATTGTCTTGCCTGACATTTTTCATTATTGCCGTCTTATACAGCCTACTTCATGTATTAAAGTAATATTAACTGTTTGACAGGGACAAATCCTCAAACTATCTCATAAGCAATTGTTTCTGAATAGTCTTAGCCCAGTGTCTGTAAAACCTGTCCCAATAACGGCACTTAAATATGATGCCATACACTTGACTGGCCACATAATATCCAAGTTCGCAGCCATGCCAGAAATAGCCCCCCAGGAATACAAACCGGAGCCAAGTTGTTGTGCGCTGTCAGATAATTGCCATGGCAGAATATATTTTCTAGGTCTCCATCAGATGATGCTATTGCCTCAGTAAAATGAAATTAAAAGGAAAATGCCCTGATGCAGCAGTATATAGTTTTATTATAACAGAGGTGCTTTTACTTCAATCCATCTTGTAAACAGGATGACATTACACATTCGGCTGTTCTTTGAGCGTTAGTGACTGTGACAGAAATCATGTACAGTCGCTGTACCAGGTGGAAGACAGCGATGATGAGCATGACCACACATCAGAACTAAGGGGATTGATGGAAATAACAGAAGAGACACTAAAGGCAAAAAGAAAGACGCACACTACCTTTGTGAATAAGAAATGTCTCTAATATCTGTAAATCTGAAGAGCATATCTCAGGATTGGCAGTGTACAGAGGTGGTTTAGAATTGCCTGTTAAGTTTTCATGTAGGAGAATTCAAGTTGTATTTTTCTGTTAAAAGATTAGATTTCTGCTGGACCTAAAAGACCATATAGCCCTGAGCTAATGGCAGCACATTAAAATAAAGAACAGGTGTACCCTTGCTTCATCATTTAATGATTATAAAGAGTGTGAAGCAATTTTATATGTGTTCTTTTTTAATGTACTATTCATTTATTAAAATATAAAATCAAATACAAAATCATATTTTTTTTCCCTCCAAATAAGTAAAATATTGCATACAGTATATTTATATTTCTCAGTTTTCATGTTTTATTTCATGTTTTCCAGGTTCTATACTGAACAAACATTTTACCAACCTAAATAGCTCAGGCTGAAATGTATACATACAAGAGGAAGTGTCAGTGGAGCAGGACCCATTCTCAACAGTTAACCAAAACATACAGGCAAGTACTCTCTCTTTAGCCATAATCCTCTGGGATGCCTTTGTCATGTATGACATGTACATTTTTCAAACACCTTTGTAAAACAAACACACTGAATATACAACTAAACAAAGTTATTTTTAAAAATATGAATGAAAGAACCTGTACAATATGATCTCTAAGACCTATAATGTTCCAAAGTACCAGAGAAATCATCCATGTGGGGTCCCCATAATCACAAGAATTCGTTTTAGGACTATTGGGGCTCTTTGCTTTGTTTGAATAATGTACAAAATACCTAGTTTGACAATGCAATGAAAATAACATACATTCATAATTATTGAGTTATATTCAAATAAAAATAGAAAACAAGGGAAAAACACTAGATTTGTAATATAAAGCATTAAACACTATTGGGTGTCTACTTAGCTCTTAATTCTGTAATGTTGTTCTGGGATTATTTGAAGTTTTGGCACAACTAGTCCACTGTAAACATGGTATGATGTTCAAAAGAAATAGAGAAATAATTAAACTGAAATCCCTATAAGATGTAGGAACATACTGTACATGTCGGGTACACATTAAATTAGAAAAAAAGCTACATAAATTCTGTGGTTCTTATTACTGGCACATGAAGAAATTTGTAATAAAATATTTTGCACTGGCTTCAAGTAACATTATTAAAAAATAGTAATAGATCTGGCACTGGTTGTCCGGATGTGTATTGTCAATGACAGGTAATGTCTCAGCAGCCAAGATTTGCTCTGGGGGAAGAGCTAGGAACTAGAGGTAAAAATAAATCGGTAGAAAGGCGCTTGAGAACAATAATCATAACATATGCCCCAACAGGATAATAAATGGCAAGTAAGATGCAGCAACGTGGGTATAAAAAGATTAAAATAAGTATTTATTAAAGTACTTACAAACAGTAATGTTCCATATGGCTCCCACAAAATGTGGCTGCAGTAGCCCTACTGGTTGTCCAAAAAAGCCTGGGTGCCCCAGATGGAGGGTGGAAACAGCGGTGTGGTGGGAGGCTTGCAGGGTGGTAAATAAGCAAGGGGGGGAGAGAGAAGCGAAGGCTCTTATGTGAGTAACTTCCAGACAAAAGCCGTGCAGTCAGAGCTCGCACTGAGGGGAAGGGGTGGGTGGAGCTGCAGCTGGATCCAACTCTCCTGGCAAGACACACAGGAAAGATGAGGTGGGCGAAGCCGCAGTTCAGTCCCAGGTGACGTCAATCCTCGGAACTGCGGGGCAAGGCTGTAGTTAGAAAGGTGGGTCTGCAGGGAGCCAGGGAACAGTGGAGGTCCCATCACGCTGACGACATGTTTCGCAATCCTTTGCTTTGTCAAGTCACGTGATGGGGCGGCGGGACCAGGGTAGGAAATATAAAGGCCGGTGACAGGAAATGGGCCTAACCAGAGGAGGGAGAGAGTTCTATCCTCAATCTGGGGACATCCATCACAAACCAGCTTATGGTATGCTAAAAACAATATAAGTTAACATTTCGTATTATTGCTCATATGGAGCCACAATTGTATACAAATAGAACAGAAAATAAATAAATAAATAGGAAGTGCCAGAACAAGGATCGCCATGGTAGGATCAAAAAAATATATATATATATGTATATATAAATAAATAAATAGGAAGTGCCAGAACAAGGATCACCATGGTAAGATCAAAAATAAATAAATAAATAAATAAAAATATAGGAAGTGTCAGAACCAGGATCGCCATGGTAGGATCAAAAAAAATAAATAAATAAATTGGGGCAACCGGAAGTGCCAGAACAAGGATCGCCATGGTAGGATCAAAAAAAAAATGTATTATCTATAGAGCAGGACAATCTATGCCTCCCACCACACCGCTGTTTCCACCCTCCATCTGGGGCACCCAGGCTTTTTTGGACAACCAGTAGGGCTACTGCAGCCACATTTTGGGAGCCATACGGAACATTACTGTTTGTAAATACTTATTTTAATCTTTTTACAACCACGTTGCTGCATCTTACTTGCCATTTATTATCCCGTTGGGGCACATGCTATGATTATTGTTCTCAAGCGCCTTTCTACCGATTCATTTTTACCTCTATTATTAAAAAATAAAATAAACATAATAGCACATGTTTAACAGTATGGCAGTCCTTAAATTTCCTTGAGCCTCTGTGTTTTATAGGTGGTGTGATTTAGGAGTTGGAAATCTTCTGTGCTTTAGAACTATTGAACTACCGCAATATCGCAGTACCGCTAAAAATTGCAGATTGCCGCCATTACTAGTAAAAAATAAAAAAAAATAAAAACCCCAGAAATGAATTCTCATCATCCGTAAACGCGGCCACTTTTGCGCAAACCAATCAATAAACGCCGATTGCATTTTTTTTTACCAAAAATATGAGGAAGAATATAAATCGACCAAAACCGATGAAAAAAAATGGTATTTTAGCAAAAAGTAAGAAATTTGTTTTTTTTTTTGCAAAATTGTCGCTCTTCTTTTGTTTATAGCGGTGATCAGAAATGACTCAGAGGTGACCAAATACCACCAAAAGAAAGCTCTATTTGTGGGAAAAAAGGACGCAAATTTTGTTTGGGTACAGTGTCGCACGACCGCGCAATTGTCAGTTAAAACGACGCAGTGCCGAATTGCAAAAAGTGCTCTGGTCCTAAAGTGTGAAATCCTTCTGGGGCTCAAGTGGTTAAAGACATGAGGTGGCAACATTACTTGTAAGGGCTGCCCCCTTTCTTTCCTTCTTTATTTTCCCTCTGGAACATTGTTTTCATTTTTTGCATATATGTTAAAACCTGCATTTTTGGATAAAAGATAGCTTACCCCCCCCACACACACACACACACAACAATATACATTTTTTGAACACATATATTGTGTGTAGCTTAAATTTTTTATGTCACATGACATTTGCACAACTGTTTATTAAATCTATATTTTCAGGAAAAAATAAATACACTAAAGGGAATTTTATTGCACACAAACACAATTTAATCTCCGTTTTTTTGTATAAAAAAATGTGCGGTAGTGTAAAGTGAATAGATAACATACATCTTCAAAACAGCATGCACCTGCAAAATGGTGAAAAGTTATGGTACCCAAAATTATCAGTAGGTGGTGTTTTATATGCTTATTTATTTATTATTCTGACTCGGACATTCACTGCGATATACTGTATAACATGTGAGGTGCAATTGATGTCCACACACATGTGCACACCCTGTGAGCAGGTTTGCATTTACAGATGTGCACAGCATGATGGGTTGCATTCATTTCTTAGATTTTTGTTATATGTTATTTCTTAATGTTCTTGTTATCACAAGGGGACTAACACGCCTTTATGACGACATCAGTGGTTTATTAGACCCCAAATATCACCCCTGTCCTCTACTTAAGGGTGCTTGATCAGCTGTGCGCCCAGAATTTAAGCAGGGATTCTGACAGCTTTGAAGATGGAAAAATTCAGAGATGATTCCAGCTTCATACACAGCAAAGGAGGGAAAGCGAACATCTGTTCCCTTATCCCCTCCCACTTGCCATCCTGAAGTCACTTGTTGTGGTCCTGGGATCCCAAGGAAAAACAAGAGAGCCCAGTAACCCCAGAAGGAGGTATACTGGGCTGGGGAGGGGAATGGCACTGTAAAAGTGATCAGGTGGCTCTACAGCCACCTGGGTAACTTTTACATTTTAGCCAGGAGGTGGCTGAGCAAAACAGTAACAACCTCATGGCTGCTGATGCAGCTGTGAGGTTGTTTTAACCCTTCAGACTCTGGGCATACTAAATATATATCCAGAGAGAAGAAGTAGTTATTGGCCATGACCAGAAAAATATTTTCTTGGCAAGGTAGAGTGAATATACTTTAAATGGTTATACCATGCACCCCCATTTCTTGTATATCTTTCAAACTGTTCCAATCAATGTCCCTACTTTAGTCTTAAGAAAACTGCAAAGGATCTTGTAATCCTTATATGGGGCTGAAAATGTCCAAGACTTAAATATAAAATACTCTTTACCTAAATAAATGGGGAGGCAAATCACCAACTGATTTCACCATCTCCTGACAAAAAAATCTGGGTTAAAATAGATCAATCTATGACCTCACTTGATCTATAAGCCCTTCCATGGATTGCCCTCCATCAACATAAGGAAATCTGTCCTGTTCCAGATCTTTTGGAAAACTCTCAACCTATAAGAAAGGGTATTGTCAATCTCAAAATGTTTGATTACATTGATTCTATGACATCTTTGTTTTTCCCCCTGCAATGCATAGGTCCTCATCTGAACTCAGTGGGATTGATTTACTAAAGGCAAATATACTTTGCACTTTACAAGTGCAGTGGCACCCAGAGCTTAGTAAATGCGGTAAAGCACTGCTTATTTCCATCATCCAATCATGTGCAGGCAAACATGTTTTTTTCTTTATTTTCTTTGCACCTAATTTAACCACTTCACCCCCGGAAGGATTTCACACTTTATGACCAGAGCATTTTTTGTGATTGGGCACTGCGTCGCTATAACTGACAATTGCGCGGTCGTGCGACGTTGTACCCAAACTAAATTTGCGTCCTTTTTTTCCCACAGATAGAACTTTCTTTTGGTGGTATTTGATCACCTCTGCGTCATTTCTGATCACCGCTATAAACAAAAGAAGAGCGACAATTTTGCAAAAATAAAACAAATGTATTACTTGTTGCTAAAATACAAATCCAAAAAAAAAAATATAAAAAAATATTTTTTTCCATCTATTTTGACCGATTTATACTCTTCCTCATATTTTTGGTAAAAAAAAATCACAATCAGCGTTTATTTATTGGTTTGCGCAAAAGTTTCCGCGTTTACGGACGATGAGAATTCATTTCTGGGGTTTTTATTTTTTTTTATATTTTACTAGTAATGGCGGTGATTTGCGATTTTAAGCGGTACTGCAATATTTCAGCGGACATGTCGGGCCATTTTGACACGTTTTTGGGACCATTGGCATTCATACAGCGATCAGTGCTATAAAAATGCACTGATTACTGTGTAAATGCCATTGGCAGTGAAGGGGTTAATCTGCAGGGGGCGCTCTAAGGGTTAACTGTGTTCCCTGGGTGTGTTCTAACTGTGTGTGGGCTGCCCTGGCTGGGGAAAGGGGATGATCACGGCTTCCATATACAGGAAGCCTGTGATCATCGCCCTTCCCCTTCTAACAGAACGGAGATCCGTGTTTACATACATGGACCTCCGTTCTTTCACTGCGGGGGGGCCATCGCGGGTAGCCGGCGGTGATCGAGTCTACCCTACCTGCTCCCTGGCCCCCCCCACACACAATATGATGGTGGTTTGCGATAACGAGCCACTCTGTCGCCGTCAGACTGCGGTCGGCAGTCGGCAAGTGGTTAACAGTCTTTACAAAGTGTAGCTTTATAACATTTATATTTTCTAATGAGAATGAGAATTACTGCACTTCAGTGGCAGCCGCTCTATTAGGGGCGCTGCCCCCCCCCCCCCAATCCATGCCCCTAATCCACATGTAGGGCATCGGACGCATGGATTTCAATGTCTTATTTTTTTTAGAAGCACATGATTAGAACCTGAAGTTCTATTTGGCTTTAAAAAAGGGTGGACTTGGGGCGCAGAGCACTGTGCCCTGAGCCCACCCAATTGTGGAACATTAGCAAATGAATATTCGCTAATGTCTTCCTGCTTCTCCACCCGGCCAATCAGGAAACCAGGGAGTCTTAGGACTCCTGGCCAATCTGGTCTCAGGACCCACTTCCTGTTCGGCCAGGAGGAGATGCAATGCCTGTTCGGCCAGGAGGAGAACCAACAGCCCCGGCTCTTCCCTCGGCAAGCTGGAGTGAGGAGCAGCAGATGGAGGGGCAGTAACAGCCTCTTTAAGCTTCCACCCCAGATTCAGCACCACCTCGTCATCGGCCTCCTAAGGTAAGGCCCCTGATCGCCGCCGTCCTGTCCATCTCCCGCGGTGGGACGGTAGTGCGAGTGAGGGGGCCAGGTTTGTTTGCCGCCCCCCAGAATATTGAGCACCAGCCGCCACTGCTACACTTGCAAAGTACTGTTTGCCTTTAGAAAATCTACCCCAGTATTTCATTAAGGACTCACCACAATACTAACAACATGCTCACTCACTTAGTTCTGATCTGCTAGAGAGTCTTTTGGGAGCCCCTATGCCAGACTGCTGGCTCTCAAGTCAACAGCTTTTTCTTTTCTATAGTCCATGTCCAATAGACAGTAGTTAACATCCCGCCCCACATTATTTGAAAATTACTGTTCTGTGGCTCCCCTCCAAAACCCTCATTGTCCTAAATATACTCTATCCTGTCAGCTTTCTCACTCCCCTGTCTACACAGCCTTCTGTGAAAAGGATCTAGACACTCAAATTGTACTTGGAAATATGACCCAAATTTGGTGGGTATGTTTCCCTATTGAAAGCTTTCAGAAATCTATTTTATATAGGTACTGCATCCTAAAGTGATGAGGCAATGGTTACAAACAATTTAAAAATGGCCTTGCTATCTAATTTCATGGCTCTTTAAAATTGGCCAAAAATATGTCCTCTGATACTTTTTAAGTGCAGCCAGGACCCCTACTTTAGCTGAATGAGCATTTGAAATTGATTATATTATGGCTCTAGTACATCTTTTGATCTTTTGACAGTAGAATAAAACAGGATAAACCAACACACAATATTTTGGGCCACCTGGACTGTATTCCATTCATCCCTATAATTCCGAAACGTGGTGTCTTCATAAATATTCACTGTCCCAGTGATTATGGAGTTGGGTTTGACTTTTCCCCAACTCTCTCTGTCCCTTCTGAATCCTCTATCTGCCCCTCAACCTCCCACCTTCTTCCTTTACCCCTACTTAATATCACCTCTTTTAGATACTTTTCCTCTTCCCTGATATTCCTCAATTGAAAAATGAAGATGATAGGATGGAAAACTGTTTTCCAAAAAACAGCTCAATCCAATCAGAGGTTGTCTGTCAAGATACCATCCCAGCCTCTTGAGATTCATCTTCTGCATAGTGTGAATGAAGGAAGCAGTTCATTCTTTTTTCTTTTTTCGTTCAGCCTGCAATCTGAATTAAAAGAAAACTATCAGTGTATGGCCAGCTTTATAGCCTAACTCCAGGTTACATTTTATGATTTATAAAAGTTGTTATCTTTTTCTTAGCCAATTAACTTACCAGTATGTCTTTGTGATGAAGGAATCCCACACAGGCAGAATATAGGAACTCCGGGCAGGTAGTGCCATGGTTGGGATTTGAACCCACAATCCTACTGCTGCTAACAGCAACAAACACTTTATTGGAAGGTACATTATCTAATAGTGTAAAAATATACAGTTATGTGTTATAACTCACATCAGTAAAAACACACATATTGTACATCAAACAAATAACAGAGTAACAATCTGCCTGTCCCCTTGTACTGGTTGTACTAACCTTTTCTCTGTAATATCTTCATTTAAATCTTCCATGGTGTGCTTAAAAGTTAGTGATAGGTCACACACATTTTTATCAGAGTATTTTGAAGCAAATGCATACATGCAGTATTTTTCTCTTTTTATTTTAACATGTTCCTTCAGCCTCTTTATTTACACAGCATGAGATACAAAATTAGGCAAATATAAGGTAGCACATAAAGCACTTCCTTATCTTGTACAGTAAATAGCACTAGTTTTGAACTTTGTAGACAAGAAAAGTTGAGTGAATTTTTGGGGAAAAGAATGCTGTTTTCTCAAATGCAGTAATGGCCCTTGGTAATATGTAAATCACTGCAGAAACTCTTGGCATTATATAAATCCTGTAAAAAAATATAATAATAATAATAATAATAGGGCACTTGCATGCGCAGCAACATGGTATAAGGTAAATCCAGGGACATAAGAACAAGGCTTGCAGAAGACCTGCCTATTATTTGTCCCCTATTCCAGGAATGGCACAGGCAGTTCCTGCCTATATACACTTACAAAGCTGCACAGAAAAAACAGTACCGCCACAGAGCAGGATGTCGAAGGTGGTAAAATTCCTCCTGAGTCCCATCTAATGTTTTGGTCACGTGATCAAGGCCAGCCCTACCTATAGGCGAGGTAGGAGTCAGCCTAGAGCGCATTTAGCAGGGGCGGTGCTGACAGGGGCGGACTGTATTTTTGGGGCCCAAGGCTGGGCTGCTCCTTGGGCTGGCACCACTCATCTGGCCTCTCCGCGTTGGCCCGAGTGTGCTGTGCTGCGGCCTATTGCCTCCCCCTTCGATGAGGTGCGTTCCTCTGCAGCAGCCTATTGCCCCTGCCCCAGGAACCCTCTGGTGTGGCCTGTTGTGTGAGAATGCTGGATGAGGAGGGGTGGTGCACAGTGCAGGTGGCAGAGTACAGAGGTACAGTGGCTGTTGGTGGACCAGCGGGGGAATACCGAGGAGCGACTGGTTAGGGGGACCCCAAAGGAGTACACTGTGTGTCCGGTGCTGGGTAAAGCCTGGCGATGGAGCCTGGAGGCCAGAGAGGTAAGAAGTATCCACCGATGTACATTGTATTGGGAAAAGGGGGGTGGGTGTTGTGTGAGCAGTGCAGGGCTGTACTGAGGGCTGGAGATGTACAGGACTTTCCAGCCAGAGTTAGTAGGAATCAGGTGGGCCTATGTAGGGATCAGGTGAATCTGTGTAGTGGTCAGGTAGGTCAGTGTAGGAATTAGGTAGGCCAGTGTAGAAATTGGGTAGGTGAGTGGTCAGGTGGGTCAGTGTAGAAGTCAGTTATTTCAGTATAGTGGTCAGTGTAGGAATTGGGTAGATTAGTGTACTGGTCAGGTGGGTCAGTGTTGTGGTCACACTCTGTGTGTTACTTAATCCTGACCCTTGAACGCTCTGCATTACCTGATCTTGACCCCAAACTCAGTGTTACCTTATATTGACTCTGAACTGTGTGCATTACTTAATCCTGACCCCTGAACCCTGTTTGTTACTTAATTCTGACCCCTGGAACTCTGTGGGGGGTTACTGAAACTGGAGCAATTATAATTGTTCAATTAAGCTTTGACAGTAAAACCTGGAAGCTGATTGGTTTCTATGAAGAGCTGTACCAGATTTTGCACACTCCAGTTTTAGTAAATTTCCTTCCAGTGTCACCTAATCCTGCCCCGTTAGGTCTTTGGCTAGCTAGTCAGCTTCTAACTTCAGCTTGTTCGGTTAAGCTTTGACAGTAAAACCTAGAAGCTGATTGGTTTCTTTGAAGAGCTGCACCACATTTTGTACACTCCAGTTTTAGTAAATTTTCCCCCAGTGTTACCTAATCCTTCCCCTTAAATCTGTGGCTTACTAAATCCCGACCCCTGAACTGTGTGTGTTACCTAATCCTGACACCTGAACTCCGTGTGGTACTTAATCCTGCCCTTTAAGTCTGTACGTTACCTAATCCTGACCCTTGAGCTCAGTGAGTTGCTTAATCCTGCCCCTTGAACTATGTGCTTTACTTAATGCTGACCCCTGAACTATATGCGTTATTTAATCCTGAGCTCCGTGAATTACTTATTCCTAACCTCTGAACTATGTACTTTATTTAATACTGACCCATGAACTATGTGTGTTACTTAGTTTGGATCCTGAATTTACCTAATCCTGACACTTAAACTCTGTATGTTACTTAATCCTGACCTCTGCAGCCATATAGCAGCATAGGTTCAAGTTAAATTTAACCATACTGTTACCACAAATTGGAAACACCAATAATTTTCCACACCACGCTGCAACAATTCTCGTCCTCCCATTTTTTTTAGTTGGTGGTATGGTTTTGTACATATGGCTACATATAAGGGTGTGGCTTTGTGGCATGGTTGATTGGGGGTCCCTGGATTTCATTTTGAAAATCTTGTAACCTTAAACTGACATAAATAATATGATAGTGTCAACTGGAAAATGCATGTAATTGGTCTGAGAACAGCCCAAACTGTTGTTGAAGGGCATCTTCAAACTGAACTATGATTTATAGAGTGGAAGGAGATATTTGGTGTCAGACGACTTGAGCTGTGTTTTTTTGATAGTAATATAAAAGGGGAAACCTACCTCTGTATGTTACAATCTTTTGTTCTCTCTATTAGACGACATTCCTAAATTGGAATTACATAAAATGTGGTTTCAGTAAGATGGTGACCTACTACACTTTAGAGAGAAATATTTTAGGTCAAACTTTTCCAAAGAGATGGATTGGAAGGCAAGGTCCTGTCGAATGGGATCCTAGGTCTGCAGACCTAACGCCTCTCAACATTTTTCTTTATATATATGTAAATAAAATGGCCAGGCCACAAAAACATGGGTTCCAGCAAGTAGGCAACTCAACCAGAAAATTATGAGCTGCTCTAAGCACAGGCTTGTAACATGGGCCATTGGAGTTTGCAGAAGAAAGCTATGGATTTGCTCTTGAAGGGCCAAGGATTGGCAGGGAAAATTCGAAAATGAAAGAATCTTAACCATGCAATTCAGCTACTTAGGAAAAAAAAGGCTATACTGGGAAATTTGGCACTGAAATAAGTCTTAAAAACGATTACTTTGACAAATTAGGTCTGACTACCAATAAGTATTATGTTTTATGTTACATTTTAGAAAGTATCCATTTTTAATTATAACTGGAATCCTCTCATGTGTTACTACGTTTCAAACAACTATAAGCAGATAATATAAGTTGTGAATTTAAATATCATAATTTTCCAAAGAGGCATCTTTACTTAAAACCATTTAACCCTTTATGACTTTGTCACAAACTCTTGCTCATATGTAAGTAATATTTTTCAAGATACGTAAAGCGCACCTGGCACTTAAATTTGTACAAATCTTGTCCTCAGGTTGCTAAGCAACTGCGCAGCAACTGTACAGGTTTATAGTCATGTTTTATAGGTCTATTTGTCAATGAAGAGCTTACACCATGTAAAAGATATGCAAATACAAGACAACAGAGCCGAATGAGCTGTGGAAATAACAAACCACAAAAAAAAGTAGAACGATATTCATATAAAATAATCGCTGACAAAATAACTAGCAAGATTTACTCCTGCTTCTAAATAAGGGGAGAAAATAATGAAAATAATAAGATATGCAGCCATAAATAAACATATATATGGTGTTTCAAGCCTCAGTCGGATGACCTAAAATTCATGTTATATTCATATTAGTCACAATAAATTTAAACTCTCTATACACATAAAATACTAATCTCACCATTTATAGTGTAGTCATATATGCATTTAGGTCTGAAAATTAAAGACGATCAAAACTCACTTGACCTATGTTTTGGCTATAAATAATTTTATATACAGAGATCCTGAAATGAATACATGCATAAATTTGATCTGTCAGAGTTTCCTAATTTGTTTACCAGCTACTAAAGTTCAAAATTGAGTCACAGTAATATGCTATACTAATAACATTGCAAGATACATTACAGTGCAAGATCCTCCATAAACTATCAAATAGTGTGTGCTGTATGTTCTTGAAGAGTGACAGTTATATAAAAAGAACCTTATCCATTTGTTTAAACTACCAAATAATTTATTACCTGTGGAAAAACTATACAGGTTGAATTGGGAGGTAAAGTTTATGTAACGCTAATACATTTTCTTTTGGTTAGATATAGAGTGGATAAAGTAGAGAATGGCTAAAATCCCTGTAAGTTTGTTTTTGCTGTCTGTTCCCCTTTGGGAAGAGATATCTCATTGCTTCCTGTTCCAAAAAGCACAAAAGGAAGCAAGAGTAAATCTCTACAAAGTCACTGGAACAGCTGTCCCTATTAAAATACTTACTCTCACCTCCCTTTTTTGGTGACAACTGTAAAGTTTTGGATTTCCGATCACTAGTACAAGTAGAGAGGGTGAATCAACTCCGTAGGGACACAAAGAGCAATAAAAACTGGAAATAGATTCTAATGCTTCTCTATTCTGTCCAAAACCAAAAACTTTAGGCTATACATACTGCACACATGAAGGAATCAGAAGATCAGGGTCCAGAAGGCTCTACATAACAGCTTAAGACTACATCAGCAATAAGAGGAAAAGGGGCTGCTTTCCCAGGCTCAATAGTCCGGGGGACGAATCAGAGGTCCTGCCCTAGAGAAAACACCAAGTAATGCCTATTATGAGCCAAAACATTTTAATTTCAGTTACTGGGTTCTAACTTTTGATGACTGAGATTAGGGCTTTTCTTCTCAGAGAATGGGTGCAGGTACTCTCCACCCACCCATGGGTCAATTTTTCTCAACCTCCTACCCACCTCTCACCACTACCCTTTTCTTCCCACCTCCCAGCACCACCCCACAAAAAATGCTGCAAATGACTAAACAGTGCATATTGCATGCTGGACATGGAACAGGCTGTTGGGTGGTACAAGTCAGGCATGGCCAAGGGTCTCCCAGGGGTGTTCCTGTATGGTGCTCAGAGGAGGATCCTGTGCCCTTAGTACCTCAGTGCATCTAGGGGGACAACTGGAGCCAGGCAGGAATGGGTTAAAGAATATAGGTGCTCCCCCAACACAAGGCTGTTTATGAGAAGGACATGCAGCCCAACACCAGTACTCAACAGTTTTACTTTAAGAAATACAATCAGGTCACTCACCCATCACCAGCATGCTGACTGGACAGTGAGGAAGTATAGGCACACTGATGAGGTTCATCCCTCTCTTTTCTCCATCTTTAAGTAAGCTCCTGATGTTCAGTATTGGTGAGTTATAAGAAGGGCAGAACGGGCATCTGCCCAGGGCCTAGGCACAAGAGGGGCCTATAGAGATTATAACAATTGTTCTGTGATTCAGTGTTGTTGCACAGCATACTTGCACATTATGGCAAACCTAACGTATGGGTCTGCCATCCTCCAGCACTGAGGTGCTGAGGATCTAGGCTGCCAGTTTCTGCTCCATCCCCTGTCACCCCCATCTTCTCTGCTACTAAAGATGGGTCTCCAATTGTCCTCTTTTGTCCTCTTTAATCATTGGACTCTCTCTGATGTAACTTCTGTGCACATCCACCCCCAACATCTGGCTTCAGGCATCTGTAGGATGAGAAGGAAAGAATAAAGAAAGAAGCCAGAGTGTACACTGCATGGCATATGAGCCATACAGTGTATTTACACAATAAAAAAACTGCTAAGGCCAAGAAGCAGTGTTTTGGCAAAGGGGACATTACATGCAAGTAGCAGTTTTTATTTTTTAAGCTTAACTAGGTTTTCTTTATTTATTTATTTTCAGTAAGAGGTAAGCAATGACAATCATCATTATATGTTGTATAACCTTTATGTAAAGTGTATGCCAACTCCATTTACTTGGAGTTGGCATACTTAAACTGGCAGAGGTACATAAAGTGAATATAGTCTGGGGCCCAAATTACAAAATTATTTTTTGTGTAAGGCTTTTAGCGTTGAGCCTGACTAGTGTACATCTTACATAAAGACTTAGTCAGGTACTTGTATTAGCTATATTTAAAAAAAAACAACATTTACTATTTTTAGTTTTGAATAGTGAAGTAGAGAGTTATTAAATGAGATATATACATTTCAAATGAATTCCAAAAATTTTAGTTTTTTGACATTTTTGGAAAGTAAATAGGAAAGTGTTCCTAAGGCCTCTAGTTGTAGGATTACCAGGCTGCATGCTAAAAAAAAGTACAGAATAAAAAGTGAGAGGATATGTAATATTTTTTAAAAATGGAGCTTCGGCATTTGCCTTGAGCTGCAAGGCTATTATGCACTGTAAATATAGGAACTTTACAAACAAAACCACTGTGGGTTTCTTCAATTGGTTCCACAGCTGACAAATATTTTGATCAATCCAATCAAATTGAATTCAGAGTGAATTTCTGGCAGTTCATTCATCTCCAGTAAATATGCACTGAATGTTTGATGATTTAGTGCTGTTAAGTTTCAATCTAATGTATAGTGCAGGGTAAAAAGAAGAAATCTGTTTTAAGAAAAATAAAAACTTGATAACAGCCACCAGGGAAGCTAAATTGTGTTGGCTAGTTTTAGCAAATAGAAGATTGAAAATATAGCAATATCCAGTGCTTACATGTGTGCTGAAGGCACTCTGCAGGTAACTGAAGATGCTGCAAGTTATATAAAAAGTAACTTCTGGTCAATAAAAATGGGCAGCATTTTTGGCTTCATCGACTATTGTGTGGGATATGCTTTTTACAGAGCCACTGAAGTGAAAATAAAACAAGTCAAAGAGAACAGAATGAGGGAGCTCTGCTGGAGGCATTTGGATGGTGTCCAGAGTATGATTAAGAGAAAACAGCCTAAGATGAATCCAGAAGATAAAAAGAAGGATAAAAAGAGTCAATGTTGGCATGCACACTTACAGGTGCTACAGTAATCTGTTGATGAACTGCTGCCATGTACTAGTGACTGATGACCTGTAGAGAGAAAAAGATGGAACAGACACTGAGACTCAAAAGAAGAGAGAAGAATCAAGCTGTGATGTTGAAGTTAGAAGAGGTGCTGGTTACGAATCTCCATTAGCAGTTTTCTGCTAGTATTATAGTTATATTTTAGTGCATTGATAAATGCTGCTATTGCATTCTCCAGCTGAACAGAAAAATATATTTTCTATGGACTTCTGGTATACAGTATTACAAACAAGCTATTTTATGCATGTCTAATATAACTACTTCTGGGGCCCTTAAAGGATGTGTATAATGGGTGTTGAATGTAGTGGTAAAAAAGTGAAAAATATGAAAGGTGTATCTGAAAATAAAATATAGGCACACCCTGCTTTGACTGCGGCATGTGTTAATAGTTTAGGCACTTTTAGCATTCTAACGATCTGGTCTAGTTGTTGTCTCAGGTCACTTTAATTAATTAACCACCCCATTTATTAATATGACATCAAATTTAAACAATTTAGTCAGAATTTTTTAAAATAAATATTTCTTTTATACTTTCTTGTCAGTGGTCTAAGATTTTTTGAGACTTTCCTGGGTTCTAGAGGAAGAAGGGGAAACAGTGAACTGGGAATGAGCTTGTTTTGTTCGGCTGGGATGGGGTTTGGTCTATTGAGTTTGTAACTTTATTATAAACTAGAAGTTATAAAGCAGAGTTTATTGATCAACGCCAGTTTCTTTGCCCGATGCATTTTAGTGATTTGGAAGACTCTGCCAATATAACACTAAATTATAATAAAAGTTTACTTCACAATTCTTCCACATGGATATCTCATAAGTAGTTCTGTATAGACTCCAAGTTTAGAGAGCTAATTTGGAAGACACGGTCAGCTAGAATTAAACTCACTACACTACAGTATGGCAAAGAGCAAGGGGGCCTTGTAGTCACAAATGCTAGACTTTATTTAATAGCTGCCCAACTTGAACATCTCACTTGTTGGGACCTGATAGGCAAGTCAGATCCCATCCGTCGGTTTCTATTCCTATTGCATACAGATTTCACAGCACTCTCACACTTGGAAATGGGCTTCCCACATATCTTAACATGTTAATCTATAGTGTCTTTGCTGATATCGCTCCGGCGATATTTAAAGATTAGTACACGGGTTGATGGCTACATGAAATTCACCCCCATATGGCACAACTCCAATAATGTGAAATTAGCTAAATTGCAATGATTTCACTCCTGGCAGGCCTTGGGTATCTGTTTAATTGCTCAACTCTATTCATCAAATGTGTTAAAATCTACCACCACTCTAAAAACAAAGTTAAACATACCAAGGAGTCAGTTTTTAAATACTTACAACTGCTTCAAGCACAAGCCTTTCTCCCCACTTTAATTCTTGTGGAGTCACAACTGATTCAGGAATTGGTGGTTGGTACCAATAGGAAAGTAATGCTATCTCATATATAGTCCAGTCTTTTTACTCTTAGAGAAGACTCTACCCAATTACCTTGTAGAAGAATATGGGAGGTAGTTGTGGGGAAGATGGAGGCTGAAATGTGGGAGGTCATTTTGACCTCCGTACCTCTTCTCTCTCTGTCCTCTTCACAGAAACTGTCTCGGTTATTTTTTTTGCATAGAACTTACAGAACCCCAGATAATTTGTTCAGTTGATGCAGGAAGGATTCCCGCTTTTGCCCCCAAATGTATTTTATATTGCTGTTCCCCAGGATCTGTTAGTATGCCTCTTGGGCTCAGTAAATGAGGAATTATTTACACCTTCAAGTCATGTAGATCAATAATGAGGTTGCTGTATATTGCCTGCAAACTTATAGCCAGCTTTTGGTTATTACCTCATACTCTAAGCAGACAACAATGGATAGAGCAGATGAACTCCATGTTAATACGTGAATAACTAACTTACCAACATTGTAATGCCCTTGAGAAATTTATGTCTATCTGGCAAAACTGGCTTGCTCCCCCCAGCTAATTCTCTAAGGCTCTAGCAGGTTTAACTTTTTTTAGCCCCCTGAAAACGGACTGAGCCAGCTGTATCCTACCAAATGATAACCACACTGGAGACCACATTGGAGACCAATACCTGGTGCATGACCTTCTAAACAGAGGCCTTATTAAACAAGGTCAGCTATGACCTGGAGAGAGTAAATTGCCATGCACAAATAAATTGTTTCTAGTTGTTTCTTTATTTTATCTTTATTTTTTCTTTTCCTTGTTAATTTGTTTACAAAAGGTAAAAGTGCAACCATAGACACAGTTCAGTACAATTTGCAACATAGCCACAACTGTTTATATTTTAGAATGTATGACCTCATTGTCTGCTCTGAATGGTAAAACTACTGTATGCACTAAACAAACTTTGTTAAAAAAAATAATTTGATTGAGATATATATACATATATACAGTATCTCACAAAAATTAGTACACCCCTCACATTTTTGTAAATGTTTTATTCTATCTTTTCATGTGATAACACTGAAGAAATTTCACTTTGCTACAATGTAAAGTAGTGAGTGTACCGCTTGTATAACAGTGTACTCAACACACAGCCATTAATGTCTAAACTGCTGGCAACAAAAGTGAGTACACCCCTAAGTGAAAATGTCTGAATTTGGCCCAAAGTGTCAACATTTTATGTGGCCACCATTATTTTCCAGCACTGTCTGAACCCTCTTCAGCATGGAGTTCACCAGAGCTTCACAGGTTGCCACTGGAGTCCTCTTCCACTCCTCCATGAGCTGGTGAATGTTAGAGACCTTGCACTCTTCCACCTTCCATTTGAGGATATCCCACAGATGCTCAATAGGGTTTAGGTCTGGAGACATGCTTGGTCAGTCCATCACCTTTACCCTCAGCTTCTGTAGCAAAGCAGTGGTTAGTTTGGAGGTGTGTTTGGGGTCGTTATCATGTTGGAAGACTGCTCATCGGCCCAGTCTCTGAAGAGAGGGGATCATGCTCTGCTTCAGTATGTCACAGTACATGTTGGCATTCATGGTTCCCTCAATGAACTGTAGCTCCCCAGTGCCGGCAGCACCCCCGACCATCACACTCCTACCACCATGCTTGACTGTAGGCAAGACACACTTGTCTTTGTACTACTCACCTGGTTGCCGCCACACACGCTTGACACCATATGAACCAAATAAATGTATCTTGTTCGCATCAGACCACAGGACAGGGTTCCAGTAATCCATGTCTTTAGTCTGCTTGTTGTCAGCAAACTGTTTGCAGGCTTTCTTGTGCATCATCCTTAGAAGAGGCTTCCTTCTGAGACGACAGCCATGCAGACCAATTTGATGCAGTGTGTGGCATATTGTCTGGCCACTGACAGGCTGACCCCCCCACCCCTGCAACCTCTGCAGCAATGCTGGCAGCACTCATATGTCTATTTCCCAAAGACAACCTCTGGATATGATGCTGAGCATGTGCACTCAACTTCTTTGGTCGACCATGGCGCGGCCTGTTCTGAGTGGAACCTGTCCTGTTAAACCGCTGTATGGTCTTGGCCACCGTGCTGCAGCTCAGTTTCAGGGTCTTGCTAAACTTCTTATAGCCTAGGCCATCTTTATGTAGAGCAGCAATTCTTTTTTTTTCGGACCCTCAGAGAGTTCTTTGCCATGAGGTGCCATGTTGAACCAATGACCAGTATGAGAGAGTGAGAGCGATAACACCAAATTTAACACACCTGCTCCCCATTCACACCTGAGACCCTTTAACACTAACGAGTCACATGACAACGGGGAGGGAAAATGGTTAATTGGGCCCAATTTGGACATTTTCACTTTGTATATATTGTATATACATCTCATACCAGGAATTAATCAACCACATGATGATCATCTCTTCTAATTGCTCAAGCTGATTTTTACACAGAACGCTGGTCATAAAGGTTTAGACCAGTGGTTCTCAACTCCTGTCCTCGGGACCCACCAACAGGCCAGATTTTAAGTATTACCTTGGAGAGATGCAGACTAGAATACTGCAATCACTGAGCAGAAAATGATATCACCTGTGATGTATTTCAGTTATCCTGCAAACCTGCCTGTTAGTGGGTCCTGAGGACAGGAGTTGAGAACCACTGGTTTAGACTCAATCTCCATATCACCTTAGAAAAAGCATACATTTGATGATATGGCGATTGAGTCTAAACCTTTATGACCAGCGTTCTGTTTAAAAATCAGCTTGAGCAATTAGAAGAGACGATCATCACGTGGTTGAATAATTGTATGATTAATTCCTGGTGTGAGATGTATATATATCAGAAGATGATTTGACATAAGATTTGAGACTGTTCCTACCTGAAGAAGGGCGTGAACTGTATTAGCCCAAAACTGTTGATTTATTGGGAACTTTATGATACTTTTTTTGTATATATTTATCTATTTTTCATTAAAATTTTGTGTGCAGCAATCCTGAATTTTTGCTTTATATATATACATATTGTGGGCGATTAGCTTCATGTGAAGAGGTTCTCAAACATGTAGTCCAGCCGTATGTCAGGCTAAGTGCTTCCTGCCCATGTTTATTCATTCAGCAAATAAGAACAACAGAAAGGTCTCCCTCGCAGGGGTAGAAAAACAGTCCCAAAACCAAAACTCCTTTAAATGAATATAAGCCTCCTGACTACCAGATAGACCTCACTGGGTCTGCTTCAGTCCTGCAGGCATGTTCACAGCCTGCTCCTTCTCTCTCGGCACCACCACAGATTACACCCCGGTCAGGCAAAATTATACCCCAGCTGGGGAGCAAGGTGTGACCAATACTTAACCCCTTGCTGCCTCCAGACCTCTCCCTGCCACCCATTTACCTTAAGAATTTTAAGATGCTATGTTTGTCACAATATATATACAGTTGTATGCAAAAGTTTAGGAACCCCTGACAATTTTCATGATTGTCATTTATAAATATTTGGGTATATGGATCAGCAATTTCATTTTGATCTATCAAATAACTGAAGGACACAGTAATATTTCAGTAGTGAAATGAGGTTTATTGGATTAATAGAAAATGCGCAATATGCATCAAAACGAAATTAGACAGGTGCATAAATTTGGGCACCCCAACAGAAAAATCACATCAATATTTAGTAGAGCCTCCTTTAGCAGAAATAACAGCTTCTAGATGCTTCCTATAGCCTGTAATGAGTGTCTGGATTCTGGATAAACGTATTTTGGACCATTCCTCCTTACAAAACATATACAGTTCAGTTAGGTTTGATGGTTGCCGAGCATGGACAGCCCGCTTCAAATCACCCCACAGATGTTCAATGATATTCAGGTCTGGGGACTGGGATGGCCATTGCAGAACATTGTACTTGTTCCTCTGCATAAATGCCCGAGTAGCTTTTGAGCAGTGTTTTGGGTCGTTGTCTTGTTGAAATAACCAGCCCCGGCGTAACTTCAACTTTGTGACTGATTCCTCAACATTATTCTCAAGAATCTGCTGATATTGAGTGGAATCCATGCGACCCTCAACTTTAACCAGATTCCCAGTACTGGCACTGGCCCCACCGCCCCACAGCATAATGGAACCTCCACCAAATTTTACTGTGGGTAGCAAGTGTTTTTCTTGGAATGCTGTGTTTTTTTGCCGCCATGCATAACTCCCCTTGTTATGACTAAAATGAAGCTGGCTTGTCCAAATGTGCGTTTGCATACCTCAAGCGACTCTGTTTGTGGCGTGTGTGCAGAAAAGGCTTCTTTGGCATCACTCTCCCATACATCTTCTCCCTGTGCAAAGTGCGCTGAATTGTTGAACGATGCACAGTGACACCATCTGCAGCAAGTTGATGTTGTAGGTCTTTGGAGGTGGTCTGTGAGCTTTTTTTGACCGTTCTCACCATCCTTCACCTTAGGCTCTCCAATATTTTATGTGGTCTGCCACTTCTGGCCTTAACAAGAACTGTGCCTCTGGTCTTCTGTTTCCTCACTATGTTCCTCACAGTGGACGCTGACAGCTTTTATCTCTGCAATAACTTTTTGTAGCCTTCCCCTAAACCATAATGTAGAACAATCTTTGTTTTCAGGTCATTTAAGAGTTGTTTTGAGGCCCCCATGTTGCCACTCTTCAGAGGAGAGTCAAAGAGAACAACAACTTGCAATTGGCCACCTTAAATACCTTTTCTCATGATTGAATGCACCTGTCTATGAAGTTCAAGGCTTAATGAGCTCACCAAAACAATTGTGTGTTCCAATTAATCAGTGCTAAGTAGTTACAGGTATTCAAATCAACAAAATGACAAAGGTGCCCAAATGTATGCATCTGTCTAATTTCGTTTTGATGCATATTGCACATTTTCTGTTAATCCAATAAACCTCATTTCACTACTGAAATATTACGGTGTCCTTCAGTTATTTGATAGATCAAAATGAAATTGCTGATCCAAAAACCCAAATATTCATAAATGACAATCATGGAAATTGTCAGGGGTTCCTAAACTTTTGCATAAAACTGTATACAGTATCTCCCAAAGTGAGTACACCCCACCCATTTTTGTAAATATTTTACTATATCTTTTCACATGACAACACTGAAGAAATAACACTTTGCTACAATGTAAAATAGTGAGTGTACAGCTTGTATAACAGTGTAAATTTGCTGTACCCTCAAAATAACTCAACACACAGCCATTAATGTCTAAACCACTGGCAACAAAAGTGAGTACACCCCTAAGTGAAAATGTTCAAATTGGGCCCAATTAGCCATTTTCCCTCCCCGCTGTCATGTGACTCGTTAGTGTTGCAAGGTCTCAGGTGTGAATGGGAAGCAGGTGTAATAAATTTGGTGTTATCATTGTCACTCTCTCATACTGGTCACTGGAAGCTCAACATGGCATCTCATGGCAAAGTACTCTCTGAGGATCTTAAAAAAATAATTATTGCTCTACATAAAGATGGCCTAGGCTATAAGAAGAATGCCAAGACCCTGAAACAGAGCTGCAGCACGGTGACCAAAACCATACAGTGGTTTAACAGGACAGGTTCCACTCAGATCATGCCCCGCCATGGTCGACCAAATAAGTTGAGTGCACATGCTCAGCGTCATATTCAGAGGTTGTATTTGGGAAATAGAAGTATGAGTGCTGCCAGCATTGCTGCAGAGGTTGAAAGCATGGGGGGTCAGCCTGTCAGTGCTCAGACCATATGCTGCACACTGCATCAAATTTGTCTGCATGGCTGTCATTCCAGAAGGAAGCCTCTTCTAAAGATAATGCACAAGAAAGCCTGCAAACAGTTTGCTGAATACAAGCAGACTAAGGATATGGATTACTGGAGCTGTGGTCTGATGAGACCAAGATAAACTTATATGGTTCAGGTGGTGTCAAGCGTGTGTGGCGGCAATCAGGTGGGGAGTACAAAGACAAGTGTGTCTTGCCTACAGTCAAGCATGGTGGTGGGAGTGTCATGGTCTGGGGCTGCATGAGTGCTGCCTGCACTGGGGAGCTACAGTTCATTGAGGGAACCATGAATACCAACATGTACTATGATATACTGAAGCAGAGCATGATCCCCTCCCTTGGTAGACTGGGCCACAGGGCAGTATTCTAACATGATAATGACCCCAAACACACCTCCAAGACGACCACTGCCTTGCTAAAGAAGCTGAGGGTAAAGGTGATGGACTGGCCAAGCATGTCTCCAGACCTAAACCCTATTGAGCATCTGTGGGGCACCCTTAAATGGAAGGTGGAGGAGCGCAAGGTCTCTAACATGCACCAGCTCCGTGATGTAATCATGGAGGATTAGAAGAGGACTCCAGTGGCAACCTGTGAAACTCTGGTGAACTCCTTGCCCAAGAGGGTTAAGGCAGTGCTGGAATATAATGGTGGCCACCCAAAATATTGACACTTTGGGCCTAATTTGGACATTTTCACTTAGGAGTGTACTCACTTTTGTTGCCAGTGGTTTAGACATTAATGGCTGTGTGTTGAGTTATTTTGAGGGGACAGTAAATTTACACTGTTATACAAGCTGTACACTCACTACCTTACATTGTAGCAAAGTGTAATTTCTTCAGTGTTGTCACATAAAAAGATATGATAAAATATTTACAAAAATGTGGGGCGTGTACTCACTTTTGTGAGATACTGTATATATATATATATATATATATATATATATATATTGGTGATAAATATTAGAATTAAAAGTAAAATATTTGTAAATGTTGGGAAAACAATGCAATAATAATATTAACTCATCATGCTTCTAAAAGTAGTAATGAGGTCCATAGGTTTACAGTAAAACAATGTCATTCATTTTTCTATTTCATTTCCCAAATAATGAAAAGTTTCAGCTCTAGAGTTGAAACACATATTCTGTGTAGGCTACCTATTAGTTTATATACATTTCTTTTAATAAAGAGGTGTTCCATATTGTTTCTAAACAATTTATAATTTGCAGATATGCCACTTTATATTGTGTAGTTTTTGAGCAAAACCCATAAGCAGATATAAGATTAGATACAGGTATAAAGTGTTAATTTGTTATCAGCAGCATCCTTGATTCCATCCAGGTCATTCCCTGGCATGAACAAAATTTTGCCATAGGATCATTTTGCTAAAGGTTCCCTTAACCCCCAAACAACTATTAGATATTGTGGGGGGTTAGCTCAATGGGGATCACCTTCCCTGGGAAAAGGCAGTCCAAACGGCAGGTTTGCTTAAAATCTGGCTTGTAGCCAGGCTTATTAAAAAGGTTGCATGTAGAAATCAAATAAACAAAACAGAAAATAAATCCTCGCCATCAAGGCACTAACTAAACATTTCAGTTTGGCCTAACTGAGCATTGAAGGGCTTCGCCCAGACACCCACAAAACATAGACAGTCACAGTGCAGACCTTTTTGTCTCAGTCCATAAGCAAACTTCCATATGTCAGCTCTCTCAGGCTGATGGCTCCTGAGTCCCAGGCCAGAGAAAAACTTTCCTCTACACCTGGTTATTTAAACTACCTGATGTGGACTCTAGTGGACCACAAAATCTGGTTACCCTGCCAAGGTGGCTGGTAAAACCTGAACCGGATTCCACCTTAGACCACTGAAAATGAACTCATGCGAGGCAACACCTATTGTCCATCGATCACCTCGCCTCGTATAACGTTATATATCCCCCCCCCCCCCTCTGCTTAAGCCCCTACGGCTGAGCAACTGTTCCAAGCAGGCAGTGGACATGGAAAAGGGCATCTGCATTATTCTGGAATTTCCCCTCTATGCTCCACTGTGAAATTGAATGCTTGCAGAACAAGGAACCATTTTGTCACCCGACTGTTTTTCTCCTTGTTATCACACATCCATTTAAGAGGGACATGGTCAGTGACTAATATCAATGGTCTCCCCAACAGGTAATATTTCTGGGCATCTAAGGTCCATTTGATGGCTAAACATTCCTTCTCAACAATGGCATAGTTTTTCTCATGTCTGTTGAGCTTTCTGCTAAGGTAGACCACTGGGTGCTCCTCCCCATCTCTAACTTGGGACAGTCCAGCACCCAGTCCCACATCAGAGGCATCCATCTGTACCACAAATTCCTTTGTGAAATCTGGGGTCACAAGCACAGGTTGTACACAAAGGGCTTGCTTCAGCATTCGAAATGCCTTCCATGCCTCCAGATTCCACTTGATCATGACCGACCCTCTACCCTTGGTCAGATCTGTCAGTGGGGCTGCAATGGTGGCAAAACTGGGAATAAAACGCCTGTAGTATCCTGTGATCCCAAGAAACTTGCTTTTTATTTATAGGTTGGGGCCACTTTTGAACTGCCTCAACTTTATTGATCTGAGGTTTGATCAGCCCCCGACCGATAATGTAGCCAAGGTATTTGGCCTCCTCCAAGCCTATGGCACACTGAGGTTGGCAGTGAGTCCTGCTTTCTTAAGAGAATCTACTACTGCTTGCACCCGGGGCAAATGGGATTCCCAATCTGGGCTGTGGATGACTACATCGTCCAAATAGGTGGCTGCATATTGGCGATGTGGTCTTAAAGTGGTTGCCAACTCATGACACTTTAACACATTAAACCACATTAACCACTTTAACCTACAGGTAAGCCTATAATAAGGCTTACCTCTAGGTTCCCTGCATATCTCCTAAACCTGCAGGGTTTAGGAGATATGCAGTGTATTGTGGTGTGCCCATGTCATCGGGCACATGCGCAGTGAAGAAACGGCCTACGTGCCATTTCTTCACTGACATCATGCCGCTATTGGCGGCTCCCGAGTCTGTGGCCTCAGAAGGAAGAGGGGTGAAGATGGACGCTTCCTGGAGCGGGGACAGCGCGGGCTTCCAATGTAGGTACGTGTCACATAATAGGCTAGTATGTGATGCATACTAGCCTATTATGCTTTTACATTGCAGGGTAATTCAGAGCAACGAAGAGGAAGTAAAACCCATCAGGGTTTACTTCCTCTTTAAGGACTTATCCATCATCCTCTGGAATGAGGCAGGAGCACCATGCATACCAAAAGGCAACCGCTAATACTGGAAGGACCCCTCGGGGGTAGAAAATGCAGTTTTCTCTTTCACAGAGTCCGTTAGGGGTATCTGCTAATAACCTTTAGTCAGGTCTAACGTAGTTATGTACCGGGCACTACCCAACCTAGCACCCCAATTATAAACCCTTTTTGAGCCTCCAGGGCTTGCTCCATACGTTCCTGTACCAGCGGCATAACAGCAGCCATTCTATCTTGCATCAGTGAGATATGCTCAATGACGCTTCTATAAGGCGTGGTCGCTCCCTCCCACATTTCTTTTGCAACATCTAGCAACCCCCTGGGATGTCTACCATACAGTAGTTCAAAAGGGGAGTAACCTATAGGTGCCTGAGGTACCTCCCGTATGGCAAACATGAGGTATGAACAGAAGTTAAACAAAAAACACAATCCTGCCAAGCCACGCTTTGACGTTTGACACACGTGACTAGGAAGTGGACGAACGGGCGCCATCTTTGTGGCTGGACGCCGGAATCAACATACAGGACGCTGTTTTTATTTCACCAACATGTGAGTGGATCTATTTTTTATATAATTAACATCTTGTCAAGATTGTCTGCACTATGGACTGTTTATGCTTTATTGTATGATCGTGCTTGCTTGCCACATGGGACCGTGTTGTTGAGCCGTATTGGAAAGCAGTAGAAGGAGAGGTTGACTTGCTGAGGGCATCTGTGCGAGCCGGAGGGACTACCATATCTGGAGTTTAAACCAGGCTTACTCTGACCTTCCATAATAGAGGGTCGTCCTGTTCCGGTAAGGGTGCCAAGTATGGTGGTGACATTGGTGACGGGCTGCACTCCAACTGATACTCACAGCTTATGAGTGTGAATACTTATCTCCTTCAGCACATAGTTGGACTTTGCGCTGCAGTATAGTAGCACTTTATATTTCATTGGTTGGACTTTGCACTGCAGTATATTAACACTTTAAACATGAGGTATGGCCGCAAAAAATCCCAATGTCTCCCATCTTTGTCCACCACCTTTTTTAACATGCTTTTGAGCATTTGTTAAATCTCTCCACAAGACCATCAGTTTGCAGGTGGTAGACAGAGGTACAAAGATGGGAGATTTTGATCCGTTAATACATCTTTTAGAATACCCACATGACTAAATACCTGGACAAGCTCTTTAGCAATAATTTTAGCGGTATTACATAAGGGAATGGCTTCAGGATATCGCGTGGCATAGTCCAGTATTACCAGTATGTGCTGATGTCCCCAGGCAGACTTTACTACTGGTCCCACCAGATCCATACCAATTCTTTCAAACGGCACTTCAATTATTGGTAACGGTACCAGCGGACTGTAAGGATGGGCAATGGCGCAGAATACAGACACTGTGGGCATGGCTCACAATATTCTTTGACATCTGCATATAACCCGGGCCAAAATAATCTCTGGGTTATCCTCTCCTTAGTTTTCTATATACCCAGATGTCCACCCATCATATGAGCATTGGCTAAATCTAATACCATCTGGCGATAGGGTTTGGGAACCACTAGCTGCTCTACCTCCTCCTCCCCTTGCTTTACCACCTGATACAACAAGTTATTTTTAAGAGCCATGTAGGGAAAAGATACCCCTATATTAGGTTCAACAGGTTCCCCATCTACCATGTTAATGTTTTCTCTGGCTCTATTGAGTGTGGCATCTTTTAGTTTTTCCGTACAAAAATCATCTTTTCTGACTTCTAAGTCAAGCACCACATTCGGTCCATGCTCACTATTAGAGTCAGAGATAAAGGGATTTTATTACAACTTACCGTAAAATCCTTTTCTCTGAGTTCACTAACAGATGCAGCCCTTCATTAGACAAGTGGGGTTATGCTCATATCACTAGGAGTAGACTAGGCAAAATAAAAAAAAACATAGGTTGGCCCCTCCCAGGGGGCCGTCCTCACCTTAGTATATAACCCCCTGCTAGACAATAGCATATCAGTTCGTAACAAGCCGTACAAACTCAACAGAGGGGTGGGTGCTGCGTCTGTCAGTGAACTCAGAGAAAAGGATTTTACGGCAAGTTATAATAAAATCCCTTTTACTCTTAGCCGCTTTGCACACCTGAGACACACCTGAGACACCGAGGCCTGGTGTCTATAAGCCCAGGAAGTACTAACTGCCCTGGTGGAATGAGTCGTGACTGGGAAAGGGGGAACCTTGCCCCGAACCTCATATGCATGAGTCACGGTTTTCCTGATCCAACGAGAAATGGTAGCTGACGAGGCCGCCATGCCTTTGCGCAAACCTTCCGTCAGCACATATAAAGAATCAGACTTCCGAAAGGAAGCTGTAGAAAACAAATACACCCACAAAGCCCTCACCACATCCAAAGAATGCAGTTCAAGTTCTTTGGGATGCGACGGGTGCAGACACAATGAGGGAAGAACAATATCCTCATTCAAATGAAAAGAAGAAACCACCTTCGGAAGGAAAGAAGGGGAAGGTTGCAAAACCGCCTTGTCCTTATGAAGGACCAAGTAAGGAGACTTGCAGGATAAGGCTGCCAACTCAGACACCCGCCTAGCAGATGTAACAGCGACCAGAAAAGCCACCTTCTGCGACAATAGTTGCAAGGGAATGTCCCTGATCTTCTCATATGGTGGCTTCTGAAGTACAGAAAGCACCAGATTCAAATCCCATGGCGCCAAAGGCGACCGTATCCGAGGAGCCACATGACGTACCCCCTGTACAAATGTACGGATCAGCAAGTGTGACGCCAAGGGTCGTTGAAAAAGAACCGTCAGGGCCGAAATCTGACCCTTAAGCGTACTTAACGCCAGGTTCTTGTCCAGTCCCTGCTGCAGAAAAGTCAGAACCCTGGACACCGCATAAGAGCGGGGATTCCAACCACCCACCTCACACCAGGCAATATTGGCCTTCCAGGCCCTATAATAAAGCTTACATGAAGTACACTTGCGTGCTTCAATCATAGTAGGGATCACGGAGTCAGAGACACCCCTATCCCTCAACACCTGGGACTCAATAGCCAAGCCATCAAAGCCAGCGAGGGTAAAGCAGGGTGCAAGATGGGTCTCTGAGACATTCGGTCTTCGCGAAGTGGAAGACGCCACGGGACATCTGCCACCATCTGTACCACATCGGCGTACCAAGGACGCCGAGGACAATCTGGAGCTACCAGGATTGTCAGGATTCCCTCTGCTTCTATCCTGCGCAGAACCCGCGGAAGAAGCTTCAGAGGAGGAAAGACGTACAGTAGCCGATACCGACCCCAGGGTGCCACCAGTGCATCTGTGGCGACCGCCAACGGATCTCTTCCAGTCTGTCCCCACTAGTAAGCCCCCACCGGTCGGCTACCTCAGACGCTGCCCAGGTGCCCACTCTCCGTGCCCCTAGGACGGAAGAGGGGTTCACTCACCAATCCGACGGGCGCAGCGGGTAGCCACCCGGAGCAGACTTTCCTCCTTATGGAGAGGGATGCTGCTGGCCAGGCCACTGGACAGGCACAAAACCAGTCACTGGGCACAAGTGGGTTTTAGCCACTGGCAACCCGCACGGAACGGGCCCTATGCGGTGTGTCCCCGCCAAGGCTAAGGGTAGCTCGCACAGACGTTGGCCAAACTGGGGAACGTTTTTGGATTCTAGATATCCTCTATACCACCAGCCGGCTTCTTGATAGCAGTCTTCATCAGAAAAGAACCTCAGAAGACCGCAGATCCCATAGGGTGCCAGGTCTACTCCTTGCACTAGTCTAATAAAAACTGATATGCTATTGTCTAGCAGGGGGTTATATACTAAGGTGATAACTGCCCCCTGGGAGGGGCCAACCTATGCTTTTGTTTTATTTTGCCTAGTCAACTCCTAGTGATATGAGCATAACCCCACTTGTCTAATGAAGGGCTGCGTCTGTCAGTGAACGTAAGAGTAAACTTCTTGTTCATTAACCTCCAGATGGGGGCTGGATTCCAGCTCCTCCTGCTCCCCAGCTATTACAGAAAAAGGAAAAGGATCATCCTCTTCCTTGGACACACCAACAGCTTTCCTTTCAATCTGGCAATCAAAAGGGTCTGGTGTGAGTTCCTGTGTTTCCCAGCAGGGGGAGCTCTGTCCTCCCAGCTCCTTTTGTTTTCCCATAAACTCCAAAAGTGGGGAAAATCTCTCCCCACTAGTGCTTCATGAAGCAGTGAGGGTACCACCCCCACTGCATGTGTCACCGTGCCCCAAGGGTTATCAATCTCACCCTCAGCAGTCTGGTAATTATGTGTGTCACCATGTATGCAAATAACCCCAATAGTGCTAGGGTGTAACTTTGTCGGGTTTACACAATCACCTTTGACTAAGGTCACCACACTACCAGAATCTAGCAGAGCTGTGACTGGCTTTCCATCAACTGAAATTACACACATTTGCTTTTCCATGCATTCCAGACATGTTGCAGTACATGCTACCTGTGCAAAAAAAGACATGTGTTTTTTCAAGTAAGCATTATCACATTGCATTGGTACATCACTTAGGGAACAGTTAGCAGCAATATGACCAAACACATGGCAGCGATAACATTTTATATGTTCTGTACCCAGTCTTCTAAATGGCCTCAGAGACCTTCCTGACCTAGTTGGTCAGTCTCCAGGTCCTGAGCCCCTAGTCTCATTATCCTACGCCCTTGAACCCTGGAACAGTCCTACTGGATCCTCTGGGTGATTTTTCACCCCTAGAGACATTGGAGTGTGGCACGGATGGGCTAAACAAGCCCTCGGCAGCAGTATATCTCTCCACCAAGTCCACCAGCTGGTTTGCAGTCTTAGAGTACCCATGGCTGACCCACTTCCCCAAAGTGGCAGGGAGTGTCTGTAAATAGTGGTCCATGACCACACGCTCCACAATATTATGGCACGGTACAATTATCATCAGAAAACTGTCATATCACAGCTTGTCGTACAATAATCCGACCGTTAGTATGCTCCATTCGACAGCCGATTTTCAATTATCGTCCAACAGAAGTTGTATGAGCAAACTAGAAAACTTTTGTCTGCTGACAATGCGTCGTCCGATTTTCGGCTCGTGTGTGCAGAAGTTGGACAAACAAAAGTTGTAAGTGCAAACACACATGCTCGGAATCCAGGAAGTGTTCGGTCATGTAAACCTGCATCCGTAATTCACAATTTACGTTCACCTGAGCTACCTCTTTATACGCTCGTAACAGGTCACTACGTTCGGCTTTGTCAAACGATAATTTGACTACCGTCGGTATGCTAGACAAAATCACGGACAGCCGATTTTGGGAAAAGTTGGACGTGCGGTCGTACAACAACCGCATTGTGTGTACGAGGCTTTAGGGCCCGACAAAGTCTCTGGCTGCAGCCGTTTCTTGGTGAGGTGTATCAAATCAAACATTTGCGAGCAGGGTGGCTTGTCAGTACTGTATGACCAGCGATTCACCCGTTGAGCCTGGACTGCAATGGTGACGCCCATGCGTGCAAGCATCTCTGCTTTCAGTGTCTCATAATCCTGGCAGCCTCTGATTCCAGGTCATAATAGGCCTTTAGGGGTTCTCCTGTCAGAAAAAGCACTAGCAGTCCTGCCCATTGCTCTTTTTGCCATTCTTCTCGAACAGCGACTCTTTACAAATCTGGGAAAAAGGCAGTCCAAATGGCAAGTTTGCTTAAAATCTGGCTTGTAGCCAGGTTTATTAAAAAGGTTGCATGTAAAAATCAAATAAACAAAACAGAAAATAAATCCTCGCCATCCATCACAAGACACTCACGTGTCTTGAGCTTACTGTTTTCCCCTTGCGCGCCTGAGAAACAATGCAACGGGTTGCGCAACTGGCCATCGAATCGTCTCAGATCACCTTTATGACCTTTGAGGACTGGAGCGACGCCATGACGTCACTTCTGGTCTAGGGTGGAAGTCTTTTTTTTTAGAAAGAGACCACGTTTTTTTTTTTTTTTTATCTCTTGTTTTCAAAGGCAGTGGAGAGATTTGGGGTCTCATTCCATTACAAGGAAAATTTACATTTCTTGTAACAGGAATAAAAGTGATCAAAAAAAAAATTAAAGGGACAGGGTAAAAAAATAAATGAAATAAAATGAGAATTTTTTTTTTTAAAGCAGCCGCACAACCCCCCCCCCCCCCCCTTACATACTGTCACCAGGAGAGGAGCCGGTACTCCTGTGCAAGACTAAAGGGTCTGATTTAATCTCAGCAAAGAAATCTTAGGGTCTCCTCCTCTCTCAGGACTGGATGGACAGTAATACAATCCTATGGCAGTCAGAATGGCTGTGCTGTGTGTATATCTGTGGCATGAGCAGATTGGCCAGAGCTCAGCTTCCAATGTCTGTGTGCTGATAATTGGAGAATGGGGGATTGTAATCTCTCTCTTCACCCCCCCAGACCTGCAATTGCTGCCGCCAATTAAAACTGAAGTATCAGAACCTTCTTCAGGAGAGGGAATAGCCCAATAGACAACTCTGTGAGTAGAGTTGCTGTGAGCTCAATGGTGCAATTATAACATGCCTCCATCCCTATATATTGAACAAAGACAAAATTTGCCCATGGGACTTTAAATGAGGCAAGTAAGGGGCCCAACAAAAATGAAGGTAAAGAACTAACTAGATAACTAAAACTAGACTAACTAAACATTTCAGTTTTTCTTAACTGAGCAGAGCAGGGCTTCTCCCAGGCACCCACAAACCTTTTTGTCTCAGTCCATAAGCAAACTTCCATATGTCAGCTCTCTCAGGCTGATGGTTCCTGAGTCCCAGGCCAGAGAAAAACTTTCCTCTATACCTGGTTATTTAAATCACCTGAGGGTGGACTCCAGTGGACCACAAAATTTGGTCCAGAACCAACCCTGCAAAGGTGGCTGGTAAAACCCAGACTGGATTCCACCTTAGTCCACTGCAAATGCGAGGCGACATGTATCGTCCATCGTTCACCTCGCCTCGTATAACGTTACAATATGGATTAATTACTTTGTCAACTAAATTCTACATTTCTTTGTATTCCATTAATTAAAAGAGAGAACTGGAGAAATACTGTATATTGGATCTTTAAGTGTATAAATATATATTTTTCCTATTTTACAATAGCATTTCTGAAGTTGTATAATGTTTAATAGAGATGTATAGGGTAATTAAAAAAAACCTTATAATCACTTAGGTGGATACAGCATTGATCCAATGCTGCATCTGTCCCTGGCCGGTTCTGCGGTGAGAACTGAGCCGCATAGCTGAGAGATTGAGCTAGATGCTGGTCCATGCATCTGGGTGGATCTTGACTGTAATGTTAAGATCTTTTCCCAGCCTGGACCAGCTGAGTGACGTCAGCCGACAGTGGGCTTTAGCCCGCTGATGGCTGAAAACGGTCACATGTGTGCAAAACGAACTGCACTCCCGTGATCCATAGGAGAAGTAGGGCCAAAAAAGCTTTGGCAATAGTTCTCTAAGATTTGTAGAATATTTGTAAGACATGCTGGTTCAGGCATGCGGTATTTAACTACTCAACAACCGCACCATAGCCGTTGACGGCTACAGTGCGGTTTGTTAATTCTGGGAGGACGTACAATGATCTCCTCCCAGAATCGCGTTCCCCCGTGCCCCCTGGGCCCGTTAACACTGCAGCACTGAAAGCATAACATGCATCACAGGCAGGCCTCCTCATGAGCCCGCACTCATGCTTGATCCTGCCACCACCAGTACCCAGTCTGTCTGACCCCTAGACTGAAAAGCTAGGGGTTCATTATTTCTGGTGAGTGGGGCTACATGTGGGGGCTACTGCGGATCAGTCTGGAGCACTTTGGAGCACTGGTATCCCTTTAAAAGCACTACAGTCACGTTATTTTATTTGTTCACTAATGTGCACATGATGGACTATTGTTGAAGATAGTTATTATTTTTTCACCGTTGGACTGTCACTATGATAAGGATTGTCTTTGCCAAAATTAATTTGTTTTGCACTATTATTACAGTTCATGGATTATTGTGATTTATGATTAGAGGGGTGGCGCAGCTTTTCTTATACTTCATCTCTATACAGAGTCCTTAGGGAACTCTGGGTAGCAGCAGCCTCCCAAAAAAACTATCAGTGGTCCCTATTGGTGGGGAATTTTTAGGTTTTTGATGCTTATATAGGTTTTGTAACAATTTTCACTATCTATCTTTAGCGTGGATTGATTGTACACAGGCTGTGGAAAAGTCTCACACATGTGGTATTGCCATACTCAGGAGGAGTAGCAGAATGTATTTTGGGGTGTCATTTTTGCTATGTACATGTTATTTGTTAGAAATATTGTATAAATGGACAACTTTGGGTAAAAAAAAATGCGTTTTCATTTTCTTTCCACATTTTCCAAAAACTTGTGGAAAAAAATGACATGTTCAAAAGACTCATTATGCCTCCTAGAATATATGTTGAGGTGTTTACTTGCCAAAATGGGGTCATTGTTTGGGTGTTTCCATTGCCCTGTTGCTCCAGGACCTTCAAAAGTGCAAGAGGTAATCAAGAAATTAAATGTGTATTTTATGTCCCTAGAACGCCTGATGGTGCTCCCTGCATGTTGGGCCTCTGTATGTGGCCAGGCTGGGTAAAAGTCTCACAGGTGTGGTATCGCCATACTCAGGAGAAGTAGTCGAAGGTGTTTTGGGGTGAAATTTGTGGTATGTATATGCTCTGTGTGAGAAATAACCTGTTAATATGTCAATTTTGTGAAGAAAAAAAATAAAAAAATCTTAATTTTGCAAAGAATTGCGGGAAAAAATTACAACTTCAAAAAATTCACCATGTCTCTTACTAAATAACTTGGACTGTCTACTTTCCAAAAAGGGGTCATTTGGGGGATATTTGTACTTTCCTGGCTTGTTAGTCTCAAGAAATGAGATAGGCCATCAGTACATCAGGTGTGATCAATTTTCAATAATTGGCACCGTAGCTTGTAAACTTTATAACTTTCACCAAATAGACCAAATAATATATACTAATTTGGGAGCACTGAAAGCTGAAAATTGGTCTGGTTATCAAGGGGTTTTAAGTACCCAGTGGGCAAGTGGTTAAGGAATGTAAAAATATAATGGCCAATTTTAAGTAGTCTCTGCCTTTTTGGATCAGTTCTCTCAACAGTAATGCATAGAAACCTAATATGGAAATATGGAACTCATTGGGGTTGATTAAAGTATATCTAAAGGAAAAACTTGATTTTAGTTTTGTATAGCGTGGATGTGGCTTAGCACCTGTCCAGTTTTTTGTTGTTGCCTGTGTCCCCATTAGGTAGATTCACTCTCTCTATATTTGTCCTGTTTACCATTATCATTGAAAGTAAAAGTAAAGGAAAATCCCAAATGTTGGGTTGTCCCCAGAAAAGTAATAGAGGGGAAATCTTCCAATGGGACACAGATGGCAAAAAAACTGACAGGGGTTATAACCCCCCCCCCCCCCCCTACTCTATCCAAAATGCAAAAAAAAATAGTTGTGCCTATAGTTCTAATTTAATGCAAATAGACTGTGCAATTTTCAAGTTGCTCCAGAGCTTAGTAAATGAGGTAAAGCTTCAAAGAATACCCAATCACATGCAAGGATTTTTTTTTTAAAAAATGCATTTTTGTTTGCACATGATTGGATGGAGTTTTAGGTGGATTTTTATGCCATCTCTGGGCAAAAAGATTCTGCATACATAGGAGTATTTTAGTATACCTGTGTGCATTAGGCCTTACACTCATATACTCACTTAATACTTATTTATTGCTTGTGTAAAAGAATAACATCATGAACACGGAGAAGAGAAGGGTCTAGACTGAGCTGTAAAGGTCCTGAGTATATGTATATCGGAAGAACAATGGGAAAAAGCTTGTGTATTTACACACACGTGCTCTCTGAGTACATGTACCCAAGAAACTTCATTTAAAATTCTCAGCCAGTGGTATATAACCCCTCAGCAAGAAATGGTCCGTCATCGAAACCTAAAATCCCGTTCTGGTGGTTTCCACCTCTTTCCAAGGAGACAAACATAACGTAGAGTTTTGTAGAAAGACTAAGAACCCCCCCCCCCCCCCTGGTAAAGAACGACTCCCCAATATATGGTGACCGACTCTTAAAATTTACTTCAAAGAACCCATGTACATGAGTCTCTCGTGCACACACATTTATGTGTTCGAAAAAGGGTAACAAGAAGGCTATATGTATATGAGTCCTGGAAATGTCGAGTCAGATCTGGGAAGAGAAGAGGCACAAGTACTACAATAAGAAAATGTGTTCGTTATTTATTCATAATTCACTCATATACTCACATTCCGGATTACGTGTGTCCATATGATTTTATGAGGATACATACGTCTTAGAAAAACGGGTCTCTACCGTATTTTTAGGTGGATTTTGAGGTAGGTTAGTACACGTTTGTTTTTACGTAAAAAATTTTTTTTTTAGG